>VZTX01008887.1:0-192734 GCA_013400915.1 Pardalotus punctatus | reverse complement strand
ACGGGCTGCTGGCGGGGGAGTATCCGCTCCCCTTTGGGGAGGGGGCCGCCGGGTTTATTCGCCGCTGTGGGTCTTGACAAAATGGTCGGAGGGGCGGGAAGCGCCGGGGACCCGCGGGCGCGGTGCGGCCGGGGGAGCGCCGCAGCATCGTGCGGGGCGGCCGCGGAGCCGCAGCGCTGCGGCGGGGGCAGGAGGACTGGGAGGGGGAGCCTTGCGCCGGCAGGGGATGCGCGACCCTGCGCGGGTGCTAGGGAAGGAGAGCCGCGGAGGGGAGGTCGCCGCGGGGGTGAGGGTAGAGTGGTCCTTCTGATTATTGCAGGGCTTGGGGGTGCGCGGAGGGGAGCGGAGCGCACCGCGCACTGGCCGCCCCCGCGCAGCCCGGCGAGGGGGGCACGGCGTGCCGGCGTTGCCTGGAGACAGCCGGTCCCGCCAGTGAGCGTCCCCCAAACCCCCCCGGCGTGGGGAGGGGGTACCCCCGACAGCAGGACCGAGCCGGGGGTCCCCTCATCTCCCTGAGCTCAATACCCAAAAATAGCGCTTGCAAGCTGTCCTCTCCCCGTGCCAATAATTTAATAGCGCTTTCCCCGCCCCGAGCGGGCTTTGGGGTGATCTCCTGCCCTCGGTGGCTGCAGGCGGGCGCACCCCATGTCCCAGACACCGGGGAGGACCGGACGCCGCGCTGGAGGGGAACCCCCGGCAGGCGTTGGGGAGCAGGGGGACGCAGCCGGTGGCTCTGGGCCGTGCCGGAGAGAGCCGCCGTCGCAGGGAGAGCGGCAGAAGCCCCCCAGGACGGGAGCGGGCAGGGTGGCTGCCCTGGCAGTCGGTGCTGATGGAAATAGCACTGCCGCAGTGGCGAACACATGGCTGCGGAGCGGTGCCCGCAGCGCGGCTCCTCCGCCCGGCCGCTTTCCGGCCTCGCCGGGGACAGCGAAGGGGGCCTGGGGTGTTCGGGGCCCCGCTCCGGAGGGGCTCGGTGGGCCCTGCCGTGGCCTGGCGGATCCTCCCCACCGGCTCCTTCAGGATCTCGTAAACTTCTCCGCGTTATCTCGTCGCGATACACCATCCCTTAACATGAAAATCTCGAGAGCGTGAACCGTGTGTGTACTGCAAATGTATATTTTGACTGTGCTTGTTTTATTGATTTATTTTTATAATGAGTTTGTGTTCCGAAATCAACACTAAATTCTCTTTTCTGACAGGTGTCGTTTATTTCTCTTCCTTATCTCCATAGTAATGTGCTTTGTTGTGACCAAGTCCTTCCTGCTGACCTGCTGTTTGCCCATCTTTCTGATGGGCATGAGGTACTACTTCAGTAGAAAAGTTATCCTGCACTATCTCGATTGTGCGCTGCACACGGACATGTCCGATATTGAGCAATATTACATGAAACCGCCAGGTGAGTACGAATTCCCTGAGGGGAGCCTTCCTTCCCCCAGCCTGCTGGGGAACATGGCTGCTCCCTGCTGCTGGCGCCTTTTCCTCCTGTCAGCAGCACTGAGCAAGCTCAAAAGTCACCAGAATGCAGCTCTTTAGCCACATCAGGCACAAAGCCATCTCTGGTTTTGGTTTGGTTTGGTTTTTTCTGCTGTTTTATTTTTTTTTTTCATTACTCCCCCTCCCCCAAGTGCCTAGTCATCCCAGGCAGTCTCTGTTCACCCCTCGAGCACGGTGCTGCTCCGTCCCACAGCCGCCCCAAGGACCAGAGTGCGGGTGCTTGGGGACACTGAGGCTGGAGGATGTGGGTTATTCCCTGCAGCCTGGGTCCCCCCCAGCGCTTGTACCTTGAGCTCGGTGTTTCTTTGCTCCATGCGTTTGGTGTTAGCTCTGACAGCAGGAGGAGAGGGAGATGAAAGGCCTTTTAGCCCAAATGCTCAGAGGAGCCCATTTTCCCATGTCATTCAAGAACATTCCTTAATGCAGGTGTTTTGGAAGAGGCACAGATCAGGTATGTAAAGGGCTGCTGCCACATAACCTTGTTGTAATATGGGTTCATCTATTTGTTATATATATATATATATATATATATATATGTATGAGTATAATTGGAAAAAGGATATTTAATGATAATATCTTGTTAAGCTGTAAAAGATAACTTATGTCATCCAAAAAAAAAGAAAAATAAAAGGTCCCTTTAGAACCTGTCAAGTGCTGTTTCCCTTTTTGTAGGCACACATCCGTGTTGAGGACCTGAGCAGGGGGATGCCTGGGCAGTCACTTGGGGTTTGAGGTTTTCTTTTGGTGGTCGCAGAGTGCTAGTGGTGAGCTGGAGGAGCAAGGCGATGCCAATATCCCACCTTATTTCCATCTTCTTGGGGTACCTGCTCTCTTCTTGGGTGCCTACTGTGTTGTTTTTCCATGTGACCATGTTTTTGCTGTATCATTTGCTGTATCATTCCTGTTGCCCAGGTGTGACAAACCTTTCCCTGGGCATTTTGAGAGAACTTCTAGGAAGTATCATGGCCACAAACCTTCCCTCACTTCTAATATGCAATGTTACATTTTGCTAAAATGTTGCTCCTCTTATGAAAATCATTAACTAGCTTAATTTAGATTTCCTTTTCTATCATGGTGCGGATCTTACACAGATCTTGTCCCATCTTACACACAGGATGTGTTTCATTTACAGGGCTTGCTTTTGTAAAAATTAAGTCGTGTGTGACTTGTATTTAAAAAGCTCAATCTTCAGTAATGGCAATGTTGCAGAAAGAAAATGGTTCATAGCAAAACATTTGTGGACCTCTGTAGTGAGGTCCAGCACAGTATTATGCTGGAGAAAATATCAGAAGATTCCAGTAGAATAAGGACATGTAATATGGAGTTAATAGGTGTTTGAGCTGCTTTGCTTGTTAATGCTTGTGACCACGCAAGTCCCAGTTTCAAGCAGGGTTCACAGTGCCTGTATTTATAACACTAGCAGACACAGGAAATAAAGGAAAGGGACTCAAAGTAATGCCCTGGATTTGTTTAGGGTCAGTAATGTAATCTGGTTCAGCTGTGTTGCCAACATGTCTTTGAAATGCTTGCATTGCTTTTATCTGGTACCTGAAAGGGCTAATTGCAATTTTAGAGCAAGTGTGTGGGCTTTAATTTTTGACAGAATTTAATCATGTAATTAGGTTTCTGCCATGCCATAAAAAGCAGATTTATGGAATTGTTGGTGCTTGTTAAAGGTTCTTGATGATAGTGGCATTAGCAATGTGGCTGTAGTCATAATTGGATAAAGAGACATGGGGGGCTTTGGGGACTGGGGAAGGAGAAGGGTGTCTGTGCATTGGGACCGGCACCATCTGTGTTTCGTGAATCCATGTGGTGCTATTTGGTGTAGCTGTGCACAAGGCATGAATCCAGTGGTTTGCTCCTGTTTCCTCCAAAAATGCAGTTGGTGGATTTTTTTCCTATAGGACAGCAGTATAAATACAGTCATCCTAGAAAAACCCAGAGTTTTGTGTGCTTTGAAGGCTGGCTGGCTGAACATCCGGAGAAAGGCAGCAATGTGCCACACTGGCCTTGCCCATCCCATCCAAAGGACAGAACAATGGCAATAAAACAAATTCAAGTCCCAAGTTTGTCTTTTATTTGCCTAGTTTACAAATTAGCACCCGAGCAGAAATTATTGCAGTGGGAATGAGAAGGGCTCTTTGTATTGCTGCAGCTGAGATATTTGTGAGAGCTTTCTCAGTGAGGTGTTAAGAGAAGAGCTGGTCCCAGCAAGAGTAATGGGGTGTGGGGACAGGGTCCCAGAAAGGCTGGAGATGGCCAGAGCTTGACTACACAAGTTAAACCCAACCTGATAAAACTGCAGCTTGGCCTGGGAGTATGACCAGGCAACTTCCTGCTCCTTCTTTAGAGAATCCATGTTTTCCTCCTTGAATATTTTTTTCCCGACATGGAAAAAAGAGGACAGGAGCGTTTTTGTGGTGGGGTTATGAATTCCTGTTTCTTAGGGTGATGAATGCAAAGGTAGAACTGGGATATGGTCTTAAGGTCTTGGATAAAGATGTTGGTTACGGCTTTGCTGAGGTTTTTGCCCTTTGAATCCAAGATACCCAGGCACAAAAATCTGTTGTTTGCAGATGGCTCTCCGTGGTGCCCAGGGCTGGGGTCCTGTTGCAGAGAGCATCTACAGCAAATAGCCTCTGGTAAGACAAGCATCTACAGTGAGAGGATATTTTGACTATTAAAATGGATCATTGTGGTTTTGTGAAAGCATCCAAAAAACCTGGGTGTCAGTTTTATAACCAAGCCAAAAAGACCCAGTTTGCCATAGGATACCATAAGCACTCAGGTTAATGATTAGTGTTGAACAATTCCACAAGTTACACCATATTAGGGTTTTTCTTCTGCAGTTTTTTTAACCTCTTGCCTCCAAGTTAGTTATTGTTTGAATTTTCTTCTGCTGGGTTTTGTTTAAACTGAAAAATATGTGCTGACAGTGATTTTGCAGAAGTACACTAGCCAAAATTTAAATCTTTGTTTTCTCTTGCCTTCCTACACTTATGCCAAGGGTCTGGCAGAACATTTGGGCCAGTGCTTAACTTGGAGCTTGTACACAGTGATGTGATTCGTAATTGCTTTTAATGTGAATTTTTGTGTTGAGTCCATGCTGGGGTCTTAAAACAGAAGGTTGAATGGTTCAAACACCTTCCTGAGCTCTTTGTAAACTTGCATTTTTCATTTTAAAACAGCACTTACTGGAATTTACCTTTCTTTTTTTTTTTTTTTCCTTCTTCAAAGGCTATGAAAAAAGCTACTGGGGTGGTGATAAAGAACAGAATTGGATGATGGGCTTAATTGTCAACTAGAGTAACAGGCTCTAGTAAACAAAAAAAAACCCAACTAAAACCAACAAAAAAATTAATTTAAAATAAAGCCATGCCTTTTGCGTTTATCAGTACAAAAAAGATGAGCACAGCTGGAGGTTCTTTTATGGTCTGATGATTTTGATGACTAATCAATTTTACAGTGTCTCTTCAAGCTTCTGTCCCAGTTGGTTGTGTTGTATGTTTTTTTGCAGTGGTTGGTGTGTTAGAGAGATCCTTGTGAGGCTGAAGTCTCTGCTGGAGAGCTTACAGAAACAAAGACTCCTTGTGTCTAACGCAAAACTGCTGCTCTCCAAAGTGAGTGGAGCTGGGACTTTGGCTGACAAACTTCCATGTCTTTCTGTGGTTTTTTAAAGAGTTACCTCCTGCTGCTGGCTGTCCTGGCAGGGTTCACTGACGGGTGTGCATACCTGTTCTGATGATGCAAAGACGTGGTGGTGGTGGCAGCTGGCCTTTGTCAGCATTTTGGGGACTGGTGACAAGCTTGGTGGCTGCATGGCAGTGCCCAGTGCTGCTGGGGAGGATGGAGAGACAGCACAGATGGGCAGCCTGGAGAGCTGAGGCCGCAGGACCTGGTGGGATGTTGAGGGCACGTGCCTGGCGTAGTGCAGCAGCCGAAGCTGGAGTGCAGCAGCCGAGGAGTGTCGGCTCACATTAACCACGCCGCGCTCAGGGCTGTGGCTTTCGGCAGCACCGCTCCGGCTCTCGCTCCGTGGGCAGGCAGGTGTCTCTGGTTGCCTCGTGCTGGGTGCTTTGCTCTCCTGACTCCATTCAGGGGTGAGCACAGCCTTCCTGTCCTGCTGCCCTTTGTCCCTGTACGTGAGGAACCTGTGCAGGTATCCCAACCTCCCTGGGGGACAGGGCCCTAAGAGGGACTGTGGGGGGATGGCTCATTAGGGTTCAGTTTCTGCTGCTCTTGGGTGGCACATTCCTCAGCTGAGGTCAAAGAAGGGCTGTCCTGCCCATCTTGGCAGAGGTTGTGGGATCAGGTCCTTCTGCTAGAAGGACACCAGTTGAGGTGGGTCCAGAGTTAGGTTGTGAGAGGTGAAACCCTTGTTTGCTGCCTCTGCCTTTTGAGGTGTCCCTTGCCTACAGCAGGATGTTTTTCTAGGTAACAAGTAAGGATTTGTGTCTTGCATCAGGCCTGTTGGCAGTGGGTTTGATCCCTCTGGCATGATGTTTGCAAGGTGAACAGCTGGTTGTGAATCGTGTGGCTCCTGCTACCTCTACTCCATAAGCGCTGAGCCTTAGGGTGGCTCTGAGGTGAGCACCAATGACTTTTGGGGTGCAGGGAAAATACAGGGTCTACCTTGGGAGGAGATCCTCAGCCCTGGAGCTGTGGTTGCTATTGCCCTATCTAAACCCTTCCAAAGATGCAGGGAGAGGGGGTGGGAGGTATTTCTCCCCACTGAGCCCTGGGGCGGAGGGTCGGACACAGAGCCCAGTTCTTCCACATTCTGGATAATGCTCAAGCTGCCAGATAAGCAGGAGTGAAGCTGCCAAATGATAACATTGTTTGGAAAGAATAGAGCAGCTCTTGCTTTGCAGAGAAAGGGCTTAGTTACCTGAGACAGAGAGGGCTCAGGGTTCCCAGTGGAGGAATGTTTTTGGAGAGCCCTGCCCTGCTCCTGGTGCCCAAGAGGCAGCTGGAATCTGAAGTATCCCTATCTTCAGCATTTCTTGCTGGCTTATGCAGTGCTCTGACCTCATGTATCTGCCGAACCCCTGAGCTGCCTGTCCTATATTGGGATTTTCATGCCTACCTCTCCCCCATGCTGGGAGGACTGGTGAGGAGTTCTGTATGGAGCTGGGAGACCCATGGGAGAGGCTGTGTCCTTATCTCCATCTGGGTGTTTCCCAGCTCTGCTTCTTATCACTGCTGGGAACTGAAGCTACGTCTCCTCGGGCAGAGGAGGGTCTGTCCTGGGAGCTTGTCACTGCTGACATCTCTGCAATCCCATGACTATGCTTCCCGTGTTTCTATCTCCATAGCAGAGAGATCCTACAAGATTAGGATTAGTTTCATGTACTTTATAGTGGGAAATATTTTTGTCAGAAAGTATTTCCAAAACTGATGTCCTGCAAGTGGGACAGTCAGGGAGTCTTCAGCTCAGCAATTCCTACTATTGCTTTTGGGTTTCTACAACTTAGCAGCATGGGAACTGCCTGGTTTGGCATCTCTCATCGCCAGTGCAGAGTTTTTTGGGAAGCAAGATGCAAAACAACTCATGTTTCCGAGTGGTAGGGATGCACTTTGTCCAGCAATAGTAATAGACTGAAATATTTTGGGTTAACTTGAATAATGTAAAATGTCTTTAAAGTTGGGTTACCTCCCAAAACGCACCACGTCTGACACTGGCACTCTGTCACTCGTGGCTGCCTCATTTCACTGTGCTGGAGCCTTGGCTTTTCCATCTGGAGGCAGCCCTGTCCTGCAGGCCTGGAGCATGGGCGCAGTGAGCAAGGCAAAGAGCTGCTGGCACCAGCTCCTACCCCCATCCCACATTCCCAGAGCTGACCAAGGGCTGTCCTGGTCCCAGCAGTATGCACGATGCAGAAGCCCCAGCCCAAAGCTGCAGCCCAGCTGATAAGAGCTGGGCAGATCGGGAGGTGACACAGCTTGGGTCCCTTGCAGTGCTGAGCCACGTGGGCCAGCTCTGCTCAACCCACTGGAGGGCCTGCAGGGTCTTTCTACCCCACAATTTTTTTTTATTTTTTTCTTTCCCCCCCCCACTTTTGAGTGTCTCAGGTACAGAGTAGAAGCACGATGCTGTCAGCCAAGGGCCAAGGTAGGAAAAACTGGAGTTGCCTGATGAGGGGAGCAGTGTGTGAATTCAGGGCTGTGTCATCCACAGCCAGTGGAGTAAACATGTTTATGGGCAAGCTGCTGCAGCCTCCCCCCTTCTTATTTATTTATCACAGGAGCAGGAGCATATGCACAAACCCATTCCTCAGTGTGCGCATCCGTAAGATAAAAATAGCTCTCCCTTTAGATCCACGAGTTTGGCACAGTCCCACGTCAAAATTAGAAGAAAATAGATTTTATAGTAAATTTTGCAGAGTAATATGACCTTGTTTTTTCCCCCCCCCATGTGTTCAAGAATTCTCTCTAAAAGTAGTCAGTCCCTGACAGACATGACCATCAGTTAACGCAGTGGTGTTTGAGTTGTAGCCATGACTGGGTGGGTATGATGCTTCTGAATGTAGGCTCAACCTGCAGGTGTTTAAAATCCTCAGTACATGCCAGTGCTGGTCATTAATCTTCAGTACAAGAGATAACCAGTTGTGTAAATTGAACATCAGTCGTTTTTTAGGTACAGTTAAATTCTTGAGACCAGCAAACAAGCCACACTGGGACTTAGGAACATGAAGAAGGCAGGGACATCAGGTGTTCTGGGCTTTTTGTAGCTTTGAGTAATTTTTTTTTTTTTTTTTTTAGTGTTTTTGCCAGTGTTGGATGTTTTCTGGTATGGTTGTTTGCAATTTCTCAGGACTGTCTTAGTGAATAAATCGAAAAGGGTTCTGATTCCACAATTTTATTCATAAGTTTAGATGCAAATTTATTATTCCCCTGAAGGGTTTCCAGTGGCTCTTCTTTCTCTTGCTTTCTTAGGAATGGCCAAGATTTAAAACAATTGTCCAAAAGTCTGTTTAGGTTAAGATTTCATAATAGCCTAAATTTAGGCTCTGTGTTGCATATCTGACTACGCAGGAGTTTTAAAGGTACAAAGTTTTTAGCCCCTCTTGACACTGAATTTTGGACTTAGGAACATGAACTGAAAAATCTTATTCTCACATTATCATGTTTATTTATTATATTCAGCCTCTTAGGATTACCCAAGAGCGTCTGTGGTCATGTTGTTTCCTCTCAATGTGCACCACCAGTGGCCTTAATACTTCAGAAATTGCCATTTGGGGATTGCTCTCTACTTGAAGACCTCTAAATATATTGAAAAAAAATGGGTTTATGTAAAAGTCTAAATGCATGGCCTGGTTTTTCAAGAAGGCAAACCATTCCAAAGCTCCCCGAATTTCAGAGTGGATTTCTGAAAATCCTTCTGTAGGCTTAGATCTTGATTTGGGTGGGTTATATTTAATTCCTCAGAGTGGGAATGACTTTTGGGGTGGCCGTGAGCCCTCTGGGGGCTCCAGGAGCTCGCAGCATTGTTTTCTGGTGTGTTGCAGAGCGCATGGTTTTATTTTGGTCATGCAGTCCTGGGGATCTGTTACAAATAATCACATGCTCATGCTTGATGCTACTCCCTTCCAGACTACAGCAAAAAGAGAAACCTAGAGTGTTTTGCTGGTATCTGGTTCTGTGATGAGCTGAGGGATGTATGAGCCTTTGTTGTTACTTTCTGCATCAGCGAAACAGGGAGCTTCAAAGTGTATTTTTAGATTTTCTTTTTCCCTTTTATTTTTTTTCCATTCTGTTGAAAGCTGAGGCATCGTTTTGTTATCCTGACAGGTGGCTAATGAAAGGAGTCTTAAAGAAAATCCAAAGATAGCAGCATGTGTCTTACCTAGTTTCTGTTGACAAATATATTCCTTGAAACCAAATAATAGGGTTTGGGGTTCTTTTTTTGTTTTTGTGTTTTGGTGAGGGGGCTGCATGGAATCACCAAGAAGCCTCATGTCCTTTATTAAGGGTGCATCAAAAATTAGTTCATAGAGGTCTGGTCAGAGCGAGGTACAAGCTGTGGTATCTGTTACAGATGGCTTTGAGCCACTCTTTTAAGTCATCTATCGACCCATTGGACCCCAGCGATCAATTAACAATTTATGACAGTATATACGGTATCATTCATTGTCTTCTACAACTGTTGGAAGAGTGTTTCCTTCAAAAATTGTATTTCTTACAGGATAATTCTAAAATGTAGACTTCAGATTCCCAGGGCTTAGTGCCAAGCTGGTCTTCTGCTTTCAAATGGGATTCTGTGAGTGAAAGGAGACATTTCAAAATTGGTAATGGGAAGCATGTATTACAGCTGTATTTTTAAGTGGCTACATGAGATATTGTTATTTAAAATGGGATTTGCAACAGTGTAAACGCTAATGGAATAATACAAGGCATTAGTCCCACATCAATGTGTCCTGCTTGAAATTGTAACTTGCAAGTAATATTTGTCACTTAAAATTCATGTGTTGTTTCTAGGACTTATCCAAGTGGCAAAACTGAAAACCAGAGGTTTTGTGAGAAAATGATTTTTCAGTTCAGGAACTGGAAAGTAAAAGGGAGGATAGTTTTGGTCCAAACTAAGCTGAATTACTACTCCCTCTCTGTTTTTTCGCTACGATGAGGCAAGGATCTGTGTTTAGTGGGGGGCGTAATGGTTTTTTCAGCCCAGAACAGAATGGTTGGCTCTGTTACAGCTTTCTTTAAGAAGCCCAGGTCAGACCCAAGTGTATACTTAAAAACACTGATCATGATAGAGCCATGATATGGCTAAGTGTTTGTTACCCCTCAGGCAGATCCCTCTTTGCATGGCACTATTAAATCTGTACTGACTCAGTGCTGGGATTTCCTGCAACCCAGGCCCTGTTTAAATCACATATTGAGGTATTTTATACCACTGCAATAGTTGAAGTGGTGTTGAGGGGGTCCATCTCTGAAGTCCTGGCTGCTGGGGCATCCCCCTGTGATCCTGGGGGGCCTGAGCTGTGTGCCAGTGTCCAGGGGGCTGAGCTCTCTGCAGGATTAGTGCCAGCCTGGCTTTCCTCTGCCTTTCATTTTTCACCTTTGGTGAACACAGGACAAATGTGTGAATTGTTTAGCATTGACAAAAACTGCATTTTTAAGTAAGTGGCTTGCCTAGAATTACCCTCAGCCACCAGTAATTGCAATACAAGCTGCTCCCACTCTCTCTTGCCAGCGTGCTTGAACCCTAACTCTGGAACTGGCTTCAGGAGTGCAAGTTTGTTTGCTTTTTACAGTTGCAGCTCTTGGGCTCAGTGCTAGTGCTTCCCATTGAAATGGGGAGGGCTGGGCCAGCTGTCTGGCCATGAATAGCTCCTTGGTGCACCTTGCATTCAGCACTCACTTCCACAGCTGTCAGATAGCCAGTAGTGATTCCCTGAGGTTTGTTTGTTTTTGTTTTTGAATTTTCATTTTTTCCCCTCTTCCATGCCCTAGCACAGCAGTTCAGTATCCCACATTTTCAGTCTCGGGTCAGACTGCAATACTTGCATTCCTCTGAATTCTGCTCAGCTCTCTTGTCCATCCTTGTGTTGAATTCTCCAGTGATTTTTGCCTGGTCTAGCTCTTGCTTCACTCATCACCTCTGGCATTTCCCAAGGGTAGTAGTCCCATACCCAGGATACCTCTGTATCTCTGATTTTCCCTTTCCTTCCACCCCTCAAACTTTTCAATTTATGTCCCTATACCTAATTTCATGATATATGTACTTTCTTCTCCTTCTTAGATTGTTGTTCAGATATTTTTGCATGGTGAGTACAAGTACTTTTTTTTTTTTTTTGTAGAAGAGTCAGAATAACAAAGATGAGAAAATAAATAGAAGTCAGCAGCACGAGGATATTGTGTCTGCTAAGCTGAAAACAGTGCATCAGTGTGGAAACCCACATGTCAGTTTTGGGGGGAGAACATTTTACCTAAAGGCAACAGAGCTGCCAGCATCAAGATTTCTTACACCTTCTTTAGAGCATCTGACCCACATGATTTCCAGATGTATCCATTGATCTTTTCCACTTTTTCTTACAAACCTGATTTTTCCCATTTTTACAGGATATATAAAATTGTTATTGCAGTCAGAGTACACAAAAAAAAACCAGCCCCAAACCCAACCGCTTCATTTGCTGAGACCAGGGCTTTTTGTTCTTTTTTTGGAGGTGCCAAATCTGTTCATCCTCCCTGGATCTAGATAACAGCATCAGAAACACTGTGTAACACTTCTAGTGGGAATCCAGGAAAGACCTAAATCTGTAGTCTTCCAATTTAAAATAATGTTAAATAGTAGAAGTGCAAAGAGAAGCTTTTGAAAACAGCCTGGTTTGGAGCACCTGCCATTTCTAAGTGCTAATTCAGATGATGGTTAGTGAGAGGCAGAGCAGTAAGAGCATGGCAGATACCTGGCTGCTGAACAGCAGTGAGCATCCTGGTAAAGTCCTCCTTGGTGGAATTACATCGTTAGTGGTGGGATTTGTTGAAAAAAGAGAAAGCAAGCAGGGAAGAAGGTATTGTACGATAGGGATGCTAATGAGAGATTTTTTTTTTAAATCCAAACTGTTTAAAAGGGGTATTTGTAAAACACCTTTTCAAGCTCTCACTGCTTGTAAAGTCAATTAGATTCACTTAATGGCTATGAAAATCTACATCAGGTGGGGTTTCAGAAGCTGTCAGTGTTCAGAGGATAACATCAAGCTATGCCTCTCGGACAGTGATTTTCGTTTGGGAATAAGCCATCATCGGGTTTTACGGGGCTTTTTTTAAACCATCAGTAGTCTGAAAAACATCAAAGCATCTGCAATGATTCTTGAGAAGTGGAAACGTTTTTCATGGATAACTCAAATACCTAAAGAGGATTTCAGTGAAATTTTTAAAAAAAACTTCACATAACCCCCCACATTCACTGAGACTGAACTCTTGGGACAGTTTGGCTTAAAGATTCAGTGGAGCATTTGCTTTAACTTAATCATGGGCTTAAATCCCTTGTCTCTTGCCGGGAGTTTAGCATATACTTAGGCATTATTGGTCCAAGTGCTCTTTGGATAGTTACAGGAGACCTGTGACATAAATGGTGGTAAACCTTGGGTTTGCTGTGTGTGCTATCAGCTGCCTGCAAGATGAGTCTGTGATGTTTTCGAGAATACTGGTGCATTGGAAAGGACTTGTAGCTGTGAACCTGCTCTTAGTTATATTCATTCTGCCCTGTCTTCGCATTGGGTCCGGTGGGTTTAATGTTGTCCTTGTAGTTGGGAAAATCCAGCAGATCCTCACAATACTGAAGTTCTACCCACTTTTGTGTGGATTTGCATCTCTTCTGGTCGTGGTTGCTGTAGAGCTGTTTGTAAGTTGATCCCCTTTCCGCAGATCCTTTGTGAATGAGCGTGCACGGCATGGAGGTGTCTGCTTTCACTAGCCTGAGCAGCCTGCCCTTCGTTTGCCACGTGTCTTCCCCATGGGATGAGACATGGCCTGTTACCTACTCACTCCGGTAATTTATTTTACAGATGTCTTTCAAATCCCCAGCTCCTGTGACTGGTATTAAGGCTGGGGCTCAAAGGAGCCCCGTTCACATGGATGTGGGGTGTAATGTGGTGATAGATGGTTCTCACAGGAGATCCGTGTAGGGCTTTTGTAGGGACTTTTGGACCTGATTGTTCTGGCATGGTAATCTGAACATGTGGCAAAGGTTTGGGTTTTTTTTCTTTTTTAGTTTTAGAGATGTAGAGATTTACACATGTAATTTTCATTTTCTGTTAATGCATCATCCACAACAGGTCCATTGTCTGTGCCCAGCCTGACAGATGTTTGTGTATTTATGGATGTAGAATTTTCTTTCACTGCCACGTTAAATAAATGTGCTAGTTTCAGTCTGGACTAGTGGAGTTCAGTAGAATTATACCCAGGGCACTTTGGCTTTGATGTGCTGGGAGAGTGATGTAGAAACATGTTGGCTTTAGCAAGAGTGGTCATCCAGGTGTGTGCTTTTTCTGCATCATGGCAGGGCTCTGGCTTCACACGGGGCATTGCCACGGGTTTGCCGAGAGGTAAAGGTTGAAGCAATGTGTGGTGATGGAGGCTTGAGCTACTTGGGTCTGCGCCTGATCTATTGAAACACATTCCTTCTTATGGCAGGGGATTGGAGCTCGATGATCTTTAAGGTCCCTTCCTACCCAAATCACTGTAGGATTCTATGACTCACGGCAGCAGGAGGTAAGGTCCTGGAGCTGTGTTTGCTCTCCCTGCCGTGTTTGCCCTGAAGCAGTGTTTGCCCTCCTTGCTGTGTAGGGCTCCAGCAGAATGGGAGTGGGGGAGCCCTTTCCCTTGGCACACCCAGGTGGGACAGCCTGGAGCAACCTCACACCAGGGCTTTGTTTGACTGAGTTAGGGATAAATATAGCAGCCCCCCAGGAATGACAAATTCACGGTACATCTGGAGAAGAGGGCTGCAGGCAAGAAAGGTGTTTATTTACAGTGGGGGCTGTGCTGGGATGGCCATGGGGACGTGCTACCTGAAGGATGGTGGGTTGCCTTCACAAGCTTCTCCTGCTGGAAAAAGCCCTCTGCTTTTTTTCAAGGAGAGAGCACTCATTGCAGTAGTGTCCCTGGCAGTCCTGGCTGTCCCGACAACCTAGTTGCCTCAAAAGGGCTGAGGACCCTCAGACACCATCTCAAGGAGGGCTCAGCTTCTCCCAAAACCAGGCTTTACAAACACAGTGGGATAAGGAAGTAGTAGTCTGCTGATTCTGTCTGGTCCTGGAAGTCACCACCCACCTGCCTGAGGGCTGGGTTGGAGATGTGGGAACGTGCAGATACCAGGAGCTGCCTGCAGCTATCAACAGGTCAGATGCAGCCCCAGCAGGACTGGGGAACACCTTAGGGTGTGGAAAGTGCCTCCTTCCCTGCTCTTTCCAAATGGCTTAGGCTAGTTGATCTGTTGTAGGGACAGAGCCATTGCTCTAGGAAGCCCTCCAGTGTTAGAAGTGTGATGGTGTTAAAAGCATATTAAGAATACTCGGAATGTTTGCTTCCAGAGAGATCTGCTAGTTACATATTCATTTATTTGTATGGGTCAGAAGTTGGATTTGCTACAAACTGTAGCATTAGTCCTGTTGCTACCTCTAGCCTGGGATGTCAGAAGTATGTCAGACCCTGTTCCAAGGGAAGGGCCTTGTTTTTTGTCATGCTGCGGATGGAAATTGCTTTTTCTTCATCACTTTCCATAATAAAGAAAATAAAATGTGCAAAGAAAATGTGCTGCCTTGATGGGAGCAAGGCAGAAAGTCTGAGGCTGGTTGTCCCAAGCCTGATTCTCCTTACCAGCTTGATTATCTTTCCCGATTTTCTGTTATTTAGTCATGTTAACCCAGAGGTTAGGGGAATAGGTTTGGCCAGGTGGTTGGGGGTCAGCCAGGATTGGTCCCAGTGAGAAATGCCCAAATGAGTGCCCTGGGTGAGTGGCTGGGGAGGACAGAGGTAGTGAGCCACCCTCACTCCTCTCCTCTTGAGCTCTTCCCAATCCATTGTAATGGATTTTGGGGGCTCATCTTGGTGTAGCAGCTGGTGACAGGGTGGGTTTGTCCCAGCTGATGATAACTGGTGTCCTTATTGGATGCCTGTGCTCTGGGAAGGTTGTGTGGGCAGCACCATTTCAAGATGTTGTGCTAGAAATAGGAAATGTTTATTGCTTTCAATAGACTTTAGGAGATCAAACCATCTCTCACCTGACTTCAACCTGTAGTGTGTACCAAATCTGTGCCCTGAACCTTCTCTTTTCCTGATGTCTTCCTCAATATTGAGTACTGAATTTTTCACTGTGGTTTCAGAGAGAATGTAATTCCTTTGGACTGCTGTTTTACTCCTATAGATTATTAGAAGTCAAAGGTCAGGGAGGTTTGATTTATTGTGTTGGCAACAAGGCGGGATTAGACTTCATATGCAGAAGGAAAGGCTTTGAGTGCAGCAGAGCTGTATTTATCATTGGTATTAGGAGAGTGTCATGGTAGCTTCTCTTTGTTGTGCAGGGTTTGGTGAAGTGCAAGTCCCTGTCTGTCACTTCCCGGTTTGTCCCAGGAAGGAAAGTGGAGGAGTTTCCCTGGGATCTGAGGTTTTTCTGGTCAGGGTTTCTGCACCGTAAATATTGCCTTGTCATTGTCGCTCATCGGCTGCTGTGGTAGGAAAGTCCTCATTTAGAGACTCATGAGGGCAGCAAGAACGTGCTAAGGGAGTGAAAACCAGGCTCAGAAGCACTGAAACATGCTGTGCAGCACGTTTTGGCAGAATATATGCACTTTTCACACAACGTGACTTATTGCGGCTTTTTTGATTGGGTGGGTTTTTTGTTTGCTTTTTGTCTCTCACTTTTTAAATATGCAAATGTTCTTAGTTGCTCCCTTTTTTTTACGTTTTAGGGGAGGCACCTCTCAGCCTTGTTTTTGATTTTGATTTAAAGAGCTTTCATGCACAGATAAGTTATTCTCCCCTGATGCATTGTTATGCCATATCTTAAGTCTGAACCTACATCTTGGGTGTAATTCATCTTACGTACCTTGTTCCTGACTAAAAGCAGTTGTTCTCAGGGAGCTCTATAGGCTTCAGCTGTGGTCTTTTGCAGAAGAGGGGTTCTCCTGAAGAGTGACTCATCTCAAAGGCTGTTGACCTGAGAACAGCATAAAACTCCTCGGAAGTCTTTGTAGAGCTCAGAATTGCATTTATTATTTAACCTTAAGTAAATGAACCTTAGTTTCTCTTTTGCTGTGAAGCATTTGGTGCAATACCTGTGTAGATCAGGCACTTCTGTTGAATAAAGGGAGCCTTGGCTAGATTTAGACCAGACAAGTAGTGATGGATGGTGAAAATCAGATTGATTCTGTCCATTTTCCCTGTTTGATTTATGACTTGGCCAACTGCTAAGCTAAAGAAAGCCATTCAATGGTTATTACTCAGTTTCTTTTTACAGTAAAGCATATAAAGTAAAAGTCAGCCAGCAAGTAATGAATTCTAGAGCATCCAATAATTGTAGATTTTCCAGTTTTTTCAATGTTTGGAAGTGAAAATCGCTGCAAGGCAGACTCAGTACCTTTTGAAAGCAATAAAGCCATGTAGTGAGAGATTGATGTAGAAGATGGAGACCAAGCCTTAACGATGTCCTTTTAAGGAGCTGGCTTAAAACACAACCAGCAGCACATTTGATCTTGTAAACTAATTTCACTAACAAGGAGCTAATTGTCACATCAGTCTTTTGGAGCTGGCAGGATCCAGGCTAGCAAATGTGGCAGAAGGGCTTGATTTCTTTTTTCCTTAAAACTTCTAACTAAAAAAACAGTCTAAATTCTAAAACGCAGGCTTACTTAAGGCCTGACTCTGCAGTTGATCAGCTTAGTGTGTATTTTGCATGCATAAGGAAGATCTACCCTGAAAGTAGTTTAAATACTTTTTTCTGGTTTTGTCCATTTGTGCAGACCAGTCTGTTCTGCTGAGCCAGCTCCATTGCACCAGGACTCATCATCCAGTCAGCCCTGAGGACAATGCCAGGCCGAAAGCACATATCCTGGTCTTTATCCACTCCTTTAAGCTGTTTAATTCTTTGCTTATCGATAACAATTGCTCACATGCCAAAAGCACAGACACTGCCTGGTTTCTCAATCTATGCTTTCCCCTGATGACCCAGCAGCAGGTAGACCCTGGCTGCTACATCTGTGGTTTTGTCTCTCCTTTCACTGTGTCTTGTCCTTCTTTTCAGCAGCAGAGAGCAGAGCGATGGGCCAGGCTAAGTCTGTCCAGATAACCAGGCTACTTCTAATCCCCCACAACTGCTTCTGCAGCTTTTTTCTTGAACAGTTGTTATACATTGGCTTTATTACAGTCTTTGCTTTTCAAGGTGCAGCATGGCCAGCAAAAAGAGCCTGATAGAAGATTTTAAAGTCCTGCTGTTACACTTCTTTATATAGCACCCTCTGAAATGTGCTGGAAGGGCTGTCTTTATCCCATCTGCGGCATTGCCTGGGTTTCTAGCTGTCTCATCAAAAGCCTGCTCCTGTGCTGTGCCGAGCACTTCCTGGGGCTTTGCTGAGCACCCCCTCTGGTGCTGTCACACGTGGTGACACTCTGGGCCCCAGGGGACTTAAGCCTGTTTGTAAAATCAGCCAGTGAAGTGCTGACATGGGGCACAGCCACTCACAGCTTGCATTGATCCAGACGTCCAGGCTGGGTCCTCACAAAGCTTTGCTGGGAGTAAGGTGCGTGGGCAGGAGCTGTCATAGAGGTGTTTTAGAGGAACAGGGTGAGCATTAAAGCAAAGGTTTTAAGAAGATTAGAAATGCCTGATGGGTTATGTCCCCAGCAGTGACAGCAGGAGATGCCCTTTAGGACCAAACCTGGCCATTTCCTGAAGTCCCTTTGCTGCAGAATGTGTTTTCCTTTTTTCCTGTCAAAACATAAGAGTGAAGATAAACTATAGCTAGTCATTGACATCTTAGGGGGTTTCTGGGGTCTTTTAGCACCCAAAAATGGAATACCTGCATTAAAGTACCTGGGTGCTTTTGGGGATGATGGAGCAGCTCCATCAGAAAGCATGGAGCAGGCACTGATGAAATTTTTCATAGTGTTGCTCTAAATTGCAACCCCACCACCCTTTCCACCCGCTGGTGCAGGGAAAGCTGCAGTGGGGCCATCACCTGTGCAGCATGTGCTGCTGCTCCGGGTGTGTCAGCCCTGGCATGTTACCAGGCTGAATACAAAAACAATTTGGGGTTTGCACCAGTGCTTAGGACAGCTGTTGCCTGCAGTCCAAAACCCCATCACCCTGTCTCTCATTTCATGCTCAGGTTTATCAGTTCAGAGGCCACCTCTGAGCTCCTGTCTTGTGGGGCGTTTTGAGACCCACAGCTGTGGTGGATTGTGGTCACAGTGTTTCTGGCAGCAAATGTCCATGGAACTGCGCTGTGGCTGTGTTGCAGATTGAATGCTGGATGTCACTGTCGTCCTACTGATTCCCTGCTGCTTGCAATGCTGGAGCCTTTGCCTGAACTTTGGGGTTGTTGCAAGTACCTTCAGTCCTCAGTAACAACACAGATGAAAGGTGGCAAGGATGGAAAAGAAGGTAGATGGAGAAATAGATGAACTGGTTGCTCAGAACCAAATCTTTCATGCTGTGGAGGTGATCTCATTGCCTGCTGCCCGGATGCTCCATGAATCAAGGGATGTCACCCACCCTCGGCATATAGATGCACTGCCCTGTGCTCTTCCAGCAGGGAATTATTTATAACGGGGCAATGTGTCCTGCAGTGGTAGATTACATGGAGTTATTTATGGGGAGGAAGGCGTCCCACATCATTTGTCATTTCATACATGAATAATTCCTGTGTCCCTGACATGTTTTGTTCCCCCATGCCTGGGCCTTGTTGGTGCAGAGGGATGCTTGTGGATGTCAGGGGTGTCAGTCAGGATCTTTCACATCTCACCCAGTTTCCATAGCCATAAACTACACTAAAATGCCATTATTTTGTGGGAGCCCTCCAGGAATGCCTTTTAACTGAAGTCAAGTATAATGTTACTAGCAGAACTTGTGGGAGCTGTCATGCAGCCCTGCTTGAAGCCAAGGGAAACTAGAAAGGTGGAAAGGAGAGAAACTCAACACATGGGAAAGATGGAGGTACGGAGGGATAATAGGATAATGGCATGCCTCATAAACACAGACATAAATCCCTCCCCATCCTGGCTAGCTGAGCAGTTGCAGTCAGTGGCAGGGACAGCTGCTGCCTGTCCTTGGTTAGTCCCTGCACCCAGGCTGCCTGTGTCTGGCTGGGTGGCAGCCGATGTGCCACGTCTGTGCCCCAAACTCCTCCCGCCGGCAGCATTCACATCACGGCAGCCAAGCTGTCCCCAGAAGAGCCTCCTTTCTCCCTTGATGCTGATGTAACTTGCCTGCTCTGCCCTGTTTTTCACTGAGGATGGAGGGGAAGGAGGAGGGAGAGTTGCCTCCGGTGCTGGGTAGTTCTTCTCCTTCTGCAAAACCCAGACAGGATAAAAGGGCAGAAATTTAAACGGCATCAGCAATACACAGCCAGCTTTGGGCTGGGGACTCTGTCCACTTGCTGCCACGCACAGCCTGTCTCTCTTAAAGTGATATATATAAACAGTGCTGGCAGGAGGAGAGCCCAGACACTGAACTGTGTGGCTTTTGGACAGATTATTGGTGGATAGATAAAAATGGCACTGCACTGGGTCCTGATTCCCTCTGTACTGCCCTGTTCAGACCACCCTTCTTGGCACAAAGAGCTGCTGCTCTGGCCAAAGTCACAACAAAAGATGGCAGAGGAGGCTGAACAAGTGGCTGCAAGGGCAAATACTTGAAGCTCCGTGATGAGACAGCGTGTTGCATCTCCTTTGTGCCGGTGTTTCCATGTGGTGTTCTCACACCAGGCTGTGCTGCAGTCAGGGGGTCACAGGGAAGAGCCAGGGGGGCATTTGGATCTCTGGGATTAGCAAGCCTGTCACTTCTGGCAAGCCTTTATGTAGGTATATTAAGAGCAAGGAACATGGGCAATTGCAGATCCTGTCCTATGGGAAACAGAAATTATTTTGAGCTTTTTGTTATTGGGTTTTTTTTCCCCTTTTGCCCCTTCATAGCAGCCTGGGGAAAAACACAGGAGAGGGATGTTTGCCCTGTGCAGGATGCTTTTCTGGCTCTGCTGTGAGGATGCAGAGGAGCTGGTGCTGTCCTGATGGGTTCCCAGCAGTGGTGATGGAAACTGCCTAGTGTCTCTGCCTTTCCCCTCATCTGGGTGATGCTCCAGGGACCATCACCTCTGACAGCTTTGAGCCGGCAGGGGAATTGCTCACGTTTGTGTTGCTGTGACATGCCAAAGCAGAACTGAAAGTTACAGTCTCTGCTTGAAGGGATGTTGCCTTGAGAAGTTGCATGTCTGTCTAGAAATTATGTTCCACTCATAACCCTCTAAGAATTAATGAGAGCTCAGCTGCATGGATAGCAGTGCCACCCCTGAAGAAAAAGAGAGAAGACTGGCATGCCTCTGAGCAAGATTTCCATACTTACCCTGTGCTGAGCTTCCAAGGAAAACTCCTTCCCACCGGGATGCATCCATGCAAAATTAGCACCAACAGCCAGTGGTGGCCACAGGAGCTGCTCTTTCCTTTCTCCAGCCCTAAGAAAAGCAGGGATAGGTTTTGCCTGTCTCAGCCCTCACCCCTCAGTGTGTGGGTGCTGGCACTAGGGAGGACCCAAGTGTGGAGGACATTTTGGGGCAGCAAAGCTTTGCTTGCTCTCGTGGGAATACTAGAATTTTCTAGAAAACAGTGAATTTGAAAAGCACATGGAAGAGCTTTGTTTTTTCAGAACAGCACAATTCTAGGTATTGGGGTAGTGGTCCTTGAGTGCTGAGGGCTTAAGAAAGCTGTTGGAAGCTGCAATAGTCAGTCATGTGGGACTCATGCTGGTGGGGAAGGCTGATATCTCTGTCCCCCTCCCTTCTAGCAGTACTCTGCCATTGCTTTTGGCTCCAGTCTTTCCACCCATCCACCCACCAGCCTTTTATTCATCAAAAGGTGTAGAAGAATTTGCAGCAAAAATAAATGAATTTATTTTCACCCACCATCCATCCTCGTCGGTTGCGTGGGGGAGAGCTGTGCAGCTCATGACGGTGGAGGAGGGGGGGAGAGAAGGCTTGCAGGCACAGCCAGAGGATTGCATGGCATGTCCTCCTGGGCAGGACGGGAGGATATGTGGCCAGCGCGGTGCCTCTGCTGCGGGAAAGTCCTCGGGATGTGGTGCCAGCAGTGGTGTGTGGAGTCTGAGGGCAGCCCTGTGCTGTGGGAGATGGGTGGATGAATTAGAAGAATGCCCTCTTTGGTCCTCAAAAGCTGGGACTCATCCTTAAATTTAGAGCAGAAAGGTAGTGCTGTCTTGTGTGCTTTACCACCTGGGGTGCCATCAGCTGAAGAACCACATCTGATCTTGCTTCACTGTGAAGCGAGAACAACCCAAAATCATACATGTGCCGTTTTGTGCCTTTTTCATGGGTGTGTGCATCATGAGGTGGGGTTTCTTATGGAATGGTTTAGTTTGGAAGAGACCTTTAAAGACCATCTTGTTCCAACCCCTCTGCCGTGGGCAGAGACACCTTCCACTGGACCAGGTTGCTCAAAGTCCCATTCAACCTGGCCTTGAACACTTCCAGGGATGGGGCAGCCACAGCTTCTCTGGGCAGCCTGTGCCAGTGTATCACCACCCTTATTGTAAAAATATTTCTTCCTTTATTGTGTCTTTTACCTACGAGTTCCTGATGTCAAGATTGTATGGTGAGGCAGCAATCTGAGGGAATGGAGAGAACTAAAGAAGGTGGTAGTGGGTTTTCCATGGCTGCTTCTCCTCACTTTTCCTTTTGGAAGCCCAGAAGGAGGCAGGGGAGAGTGCTTGGCATTTGGCTGGAAACGTCTAGTGCCTCTGGAAAGTGCCTCCAGTGCTTCAGAGTGGTGGTCACAGGGCAGCTGTGATTAAATCCAAGACATCCATGAAGAACAGATCCTGGAGTGAGCTGGAAGGGCTTTGGATGACCATAGAAATGGGTTGGCAGAAGATGGAGGCAAGGAAGGGTGAAGGCAAAGACAGAGATGCTGCCATGAGATGAGTATCTGGAAGGCCGAGGAGAGTTGTAGCTGTCAGGGTCTGTGTTTATCTTTGCTGCAGTGATTATTTTCAGATAGCATGTGAGAGAGTAAAACGTCAGCTCTTGCTAATAATAGCACTGCAAACAAGGCTGTTGCTCGTTACTGACAGCTGAGATGAAGTTAGTTTTGTTTCATCCTAGGTATGAAAAAGTGCAAAAACAAGCCATGCTCTGAGTTGATATTGTCAGTCCAGAAAAGGTGTGGAGGAGGCCCTGTCCCAGCCCTGGGGTGTGGCAGTGAATGTTTTTCCAGGGTGCTTCCACACTGCTCCAGAGTAAGTGCTGCTGGAGGAGTGGGTATGGCGAGGAGCTGCAGCTGGCTGGCATTGTGGAAAACATGGAATCACAGGATAGTTTGGGTTGGAAAGGACCTTTGGAGGTCATCCAGTTGAGTTTAGATAAAAAGCAATCTGAGGACCTTCAGCCTTCCTGCTGTGAAACTGAAGGGTTTTCCCAGATGAGAGGAAATCTCAGCCCAAAGTTGGCAGCATGTGGTGTGATCCCAAGACAGCTTTCAGTAGCAACTCCCCATCCAAATGGGACACAGCTCCCTGGGGAAGGGATTTGACCACCCTATGGGGGAAAGCTGTTCCTGGGCTTGTAGCCACCTTTGGGAACTTGAGGTGTCTTTGGTAGGCTGAAGGATCTGGCTGCTGGTGATCCTTGGAACATGCACAGACACGAGGACAGCAGGGTAGAAGTCTTGGGGACTGATGGCACTGGTGTAAATGAGAGCTGAATACAACTCACATTGTTTGAGCAGATGTGTCCTGTCTGTGGCTAATTATAAGTGTTGTGTGCACAACATACACTGGGAGATGTGCCAGATACTATTTCTTTTCACGTTGAACTCAAAATCATTATAATTAAGCTTTAAAATGGTAAGTAAAAACTAACAAGGAGCGCAGGTTTGCTGTCATGCTGCTTGCAACTGGGTCTGGTCCCTACTGGGATGGACAGGTGTGGGTGTATGGAGAAGGTGCTCAGAGGGCCTGGGAATGTGAAGGGTTTGGTGGCTCTGCTGCAGTGGGTATGTCCACATTTGGATTTTAAATATTCAGAATATCTCTGAGTACCAGAAACGTGCCACTTTACAAATGTGGGAAGTGTTGCTGAGCGAGCTTTAGCAGCCTCTCAGGTTTGGTGGGCACAGAGAAGAGGTGCTTGCTAAGAAGAGAAAATAAGGAATAAAAGTGGGAAGCAGTCATGGAAGCAATTGTGTAACCTCGGGTTGAGAGGAACCTAGGTTGTGTCTCTGGTTTGAGGGGAAATGAGGCAGATTTGCTAAAGAAGCAGCTCGAGGAGGAGTTCCTGGGCAAGGGGGCCGGATGAGGGGGATGTGATGGCTGTGCCACCAGCTGTGGCTCAGCCAACACCAGCTGATGGCTGCTTTGTGACCCTTTTGAGGCCTGCCCCAGGACTGGGGCCCCAGGGAAGCGTCCCACCCCAAGCATGGGGGAATTTCTGAGCCTCCTTTTTTTGGGACTATGCCACAGGAGCGGTGGCTGTGCATGTAGGGGTGAGGATCACTGCAGCCCTGATGTTGTGGTGTGCTTGCCATGTGGCCAGAGATGTGATGGATGGGCTGGGGACTGAACAGGGCACAACCACCACGTGAGGAGCAGTTTAAAACCAGCAGTGAGCTCTCCACCCTGTGATTTGTATGCAGAGGGAGGGCTGCTGCTGGATTTCAGTGCTTGTAGGTGTTCGTCTGGGGTCGTGTCTGAATAAATCACGTTCTGAGATCCAAGTGAGCGCCGGGGAACAAACCGCACTGTCAATGTGGCAGCAGAGCAGAGACATCTTAACTGCTCATGATAAATGGGTCAAGATGGGCCCTGGTGTTTTAAAAATTAGCTGTTGACCTAGATAGCAGCAGCACGATGACTTGCTCACAGGGGGAACAAGAGTGAGCGTCACTGGAGCTGCACATTCCTCTGAAGGTGGGGATGAGCCCAGTGTGCTGAGGTGAACCTGGGCAGGTTCCCCACTCCTTGCTTGTACCCAGCTTTTCCTTGGAAGCTGAGCTGTGCTGCAGGGAAGCGGGGAAGACCTCGGGCATCTCTTTCGGATGGTTTCATGGAGTCAAAAGGTGCATTTGTCCTGCAGGCAGCAGCTGCAAAGGCACCTCCCACCACTCCATGCTTTGCTCCCCTCCTGTGAAAAAGTACTCTGAGTTGTCTCACTCATGTTTCCCCCTGGTTTTTCAGGAGGGGTGGTCCTTTGCCCCCCTGAGCACCACCCTGGTCTTACAGAGATGTGTCATGCATTTGGGTTGGAGCAGTTGGCAGGGTTGGTGCTGAAGATGGAGCTGCTGCCCAAGTCAGGTTCTTCTCTTCTGCTTAGCACCCAGGAAGAAGGCCATTGCCTGTGCTAGGGTCTTCTTCCTCTGGATGAAGATGTGTTGCTCCAGAGCACTGAAAGTCAGTGCTTTTCGTCTGGGCAAGAAAGCTGTCCGTGCCCATGGCTGGCTGCTGTATTGAACAGTGGCTTTCTTGGGTTATAATTCAGCAACTGGTCAGGCCACACCTTGAGTCCAGTGGCCAGTTCTGGGCCCCTGTATTTAGGAAGGATGTTGAGATGTTGGAGTGTGTCCAGAGAATGGCAACAAGCCTGATGAAGGGCCTGGAACACGAGTCCTGTGAGGAGCAGCTGAGGGAGCTGGGGGTGTTTAGCCTGGAGAAAAGGAGGCTCACCAGAGACTTTATCATTTTCTACAACTCCCTGGCAGGAGGTTGCAGCCCCTGTGCATTTTCCTTGGGAAAACATTTCCTTCATACCGTCAAGGGAAAAGAGAGTTTGGTCCTTATTTATGGAGGTTGTTAGTCCCCATGTGTGACAGGTGTTTTTGGACCCCAAGCCCCCATGCCAGCCTTGTGTTCGACAATGGGCACTTGTCCATCCAGGGTGGCCAGTGACAACATGTGCTGCTTTCTCTCCCACAGGCTCCTGCTTCTGGGTTGCCGTCCTGGATGGCAACGTGGTGGGGATCGTGGCAGCGCGCGGCAACGAGGAAGACAACACCGTGGAGCTTCGCCGCATGTCCGTTGACTCCAACTACCGCGGCAAAGGGATCGCCAAGGCCCTGGGCCGCAAAGTGCTGGAGTTCGCCATGCTCAACAACTACTCCTCCGTTGTGCTGGGAACCACGGCCGTGAAGATGGCAGCCCACAAGCTCTATGAGTCCTTGGGGTTCAAGCACGTGGGTGTCGTCGAACATTATGCCCTGCCAGGGATGACACGCTCTTTACTGGAGAGAATGTTTTTCCAGGTCCGCTACCACCGCTACCGCCTGCAGCTGCGGGAAGAATAAAAAAAGCCCCAACCAACCAAAACAAAAAAAAAAAAATTTTTTCCCCCCCACTCCTCTCCTTTCAAAAATAATAAATAACCCTTCTTTTTCTCATCACTGTTGATTTGCCAATTTTGGGTTAGAGTTTTTGTACCCTCATGTCACGTTTTGGTTTGCTCCGTTCAGCTCGATGGGCCGGCCGAGCAGCGCCCCTTCCTCGCATGCTGTAGGTGGTGGTGCTGGGAGTCCTGCGACCCCACGGGGCGGAGCGGAGCAGCGGCCTCTCCTTCCCAGGTACCTCCGTAAAGCACAGAAACTTACTGCAAAATAGTACAACTGCTCTGGTGTACATAGTCCTCTCCTTTTCCAAGTGTAAGATAACATAGTGATGCATTCATAATAGTGCAGAAATATTACTTGAATGCAGTTTTCAGTATTTCACGCACCAGTAAGTAGAATATGCATTCCTCTTACCGTAATCTACTGGTTAATAGTTTTCAGAGAAAAGGTGGGGGGCACACAGTGCCCCCCTGCCCCAACCCGCTTGCTACAATGCATGAAGAGGAAAGCGCGTGCACGCACTCAAACACATCGCACTGCCACCACGGCACTGGTGTTGCACTTTTTTTGGATGTGCCTCATTCTGCCAAATGTCTGAGAGACCCCGGGTGCATCCGGTAACCTCGACTCCGCTCCACCTCCCCCTCCTTCCTAAGCCAGCACAGACTCGGACCGGCTGAACTGAGCCCCGTTGTACCATAGTGTGAAGTTAAGATCAAACCTAAGCATCTCCTGCGCTGTTCCGTAGCCACGCGTAACCTGCAGTCCTGGGCCAGACTCCGCATGTGCGTTGGACTTTCTCTTTGCTGCCTTTTGGGGGTTTTTGTTTGTTTTCATCTTATTTTTAAGGGTTATTCTTTTATTTTGTTGTTGTTGTTATTTTTAGTTTTGGCTTTTGCTGAATGGTGTCGTTGAGGCGTAATGGAGGCTGCAGTTCCTATGGCAACACATTTGCACATTAATGTGCACACCAAATCTCACCACTTCAGAGAAGCAACGTGTGACAGATAATAGCATTTTGGGGAGCGCCGGGGTGGGGAGCGTATTTATTATCTTAACCAGCTGCTTGTTTGATAAATGTAGATGGCCTCACTGCAGCCTTCCATCAAAGGTAATTAACTGCTTTAATGATGTCAGATTTGTGAATTGTACAATGCAAAAAGCAATGCAAAGCAGATTCGGCATGTGTCTGTACCTGGTATGTATGTACAGTGCCTGCCAACTAAAGAATAACCAAGACTACAGCTTCTTCTAGCCTGAGATATCAACTTTTATAACTTATTTAAACAAATAGCAACTTTGCATGAATTACATCTTGGGGAAAAAGAAGACTGGTAGGTTTTAATTTTTAAAGCGTGGTATCAGAGGTATTACAGAAAACCATTTCTGGCTGCACTTAATTTCAGGTGGGTAGAGGGGTTTGGCCCTGCTAATACATTTAAAGGGAAAACCCCTTTAGTTACTGGGGAAAAATAATAATTATTTTATGAAGTACTATGTGTGTGGTGGGGGATGAAAGGTCCCCCACCTTATCATGACCAAGTTGGTGAAGGGGTAGAGCATGTGTTAACCACGCTTGCCAATACAATGGAAGAGTCAGCAGGAGAGCTCCAGAAGGAAGGAGCCTTGGGGTGTCTGGAGAGGACAGGAGCCCTGGGGCAGGCGGGGGGACGAACAGCACGGACCTTGGACATGGGGTGCTGTCTGTCCCGCTCCTACTGGGAGCTGCCCTTTCCTCTCCTGCTGGAAGCTTTTCCAGCACTGAGACGTGGCCGGTGATGCTGAGGGAGAGCAGAGGGGAGGGGGCTCACCCCATCCCTGCGGGGCCACGGGCCAGGCACTGATGCCGGGGCTGGAGGAGCCGTTTGGCACAGCCCCAGTTGCCCTTTCAGTGCTTGGCTCGGGCTCGGTCCAGCCTGTGAGGAGTCGGAGGGGCAGGGTCCCAGCATGTGTCCCAGCAATAAGGGGGTAAGGAGGAGGGTGAAGGACACTGTAGCAAGAGACCATGAGTTTAATTAACAAAATTTCTGTATGGGGCACTATATTTTTAAAAGTCTTTCTATGCTGTACATTTCTCCTGAAGCTGAAATAATGTACTGTTGGTAGGGATTCTTGTATAGTGTACAGAAATCGGCAGAATATTTTCTTGCTGCATTCAGCGATTTATTAACCGAAGTAAAACAGACAAATATAAAGTGTTAGGAAAAGTTGAAAGAAAAACAAAACACAAAAGTTTGTGCCTTTTTTAGTTTATTTTTCTGTTGCTATATAATCACTGCACTAAAACCTTTCCAGAGGGGTAAAGAAAAACAAAAAACAAAACTAGTCTCTTAATAAGGGAGGAATATGTTAAGTCTAAATTGAGTATTAATTTTTTATTAGGCTATTTAATTAAACTAATGTTGCTGGTTTTATTTGATACCTGTGCCTTTGTAATAAAACTCCACATCCTGTCAGAAAATCCAAACCTGGAATAAATCCCACCAGATCCCACAGACACAGAAGTACCATCAGGTTACTGGTATTTTTTTTTTAAATGTGTAAAATTTTAACTGATGATATTGCAGTATCTGATCGTAATACCTGTTGAGTTTCCTGGGGAAGAGGTGCTTTGGAAAGGTGTGGCTTTGGGGGTGCTGTCTGCATTCCTCCCCGGCACATGGAAATGTACCGGTAAGGATTGAGTTGTTGCCACTCGGCCGGTAGCTGCCAAGAAAATTTATTCCTTTAATGCTTCTGCCAGTTGCTTTGTGACCGGGCTTTTTGGAAGAAATCCAGCTGGTTGATCCCAGCTCTCCAGCCAGGACAGCTTGTTTCTGAAGGAAAGGGCTGGCTGCCAAATAGGCTGGGATTTGCTCTCCTTGGAAGACGGAGCGGGCTGCCAGAGCTGCATCCCCGGCAGCAGCAGTGGGACAGGGGTGCACAACCTCGTGTTGTTGCTGCTCTCCCACCCAGAGCTGCACTGAATAAGATTAGACAAGGCTGGACTTAAAGCACCAAGTGATACTGTTGTTTTGTCTGCATTCATGGGACTTTTCCCTGGCTGTGGTAGCTCAGGCTCAGCTCAGGAGTCAGATTTGCTGGGCTCTGAACAGTGCCAGGCTCACCCGCGGCGGGGGAAGCGTGTGGGCAGAGCCCAGTGCAGCTCACAGCGTGGCATGTTGAGGTTGAGCTGCCTTTGGCAGATCCATCCCTCTGCCCTGCATCTTTCAGGGTGCTCTGGTTTAAACAAAGTGCTGGGAAAAGATCAGCACAGCCCTTTCTCTGGGCCTGAGCTTCATCTGACTCTCCCCATCCCAGTTCAGGGGCTAGGTGGGTGAGGAGCAGCACGAGGTGGTTGGGTTAGGGGGTTGGTCCCAAGCTGAAGAGGTGGTGATCTGAACCTATTGCCAGTCCTTGAGTCTTGATTCCACCACAGACTGGCATCAGTGAGATGGGAGGGGATTTTCCTGATTTTCTTTGGTGGTTTCTCTTTCCAAGGACAATGCTGGCAGTAGTGTGAGGAAGAGTGGAGCATCTCTTGGGTTTGAGCCCAAGGCTGGTAAATGTGGTGGCTTAAGACCACTTCAGATTTAAGTGGAGGACGTGTTTAAGATGTGAAGGCACTTCCCACAGCTGCTCTTACTTTGCAGTGCAGGTGGGCTGTCACAGCCCTCCTGCCCTTGTGCTGCTTGCAGGGATGCAGTTTCCTCACCTGGCTGCTCTCTCCTTAGAGTGGGGCTTTTTTTGCTTATCCCTGTGCACTAGACACTGCTCAAGTGTCCTTTGCTTGGAGGGGCCTGGGACAGAGCCCTTGCTCCCTGAGGAAAGCACTAGGTATCATGTCCAAAAGTTAAAAAAAAAAAACAAAAAAAACAAAAAAAAAAAAACAAAGGAGGAAAGAAGAGAAAAATTGCATTACCGTGGCTGATGTCCCCAGCCTTGGGGCTGCCCCAGCCCTTCAGCACAGCCTGGGCCATTCCCTTTGGAGTGAGCAGGAACTCTCTCCACATCCTGAGCAAACTGGCATCTCAAGCACACATCATATTTGGCAATAAGCTCCCTGGGAAGCTTGGCCCCTGAACAAATTCAGGCTGATAATGCTAAGCAATCAAACCAGCAACAAAAGTGGTTTCTAATCTAACTTGAAACCCTTATATTGTATTTGTTGTAAATTCATGCTGTGTTTTCCCTTTGTGTAGCAGACAGCACCTGCAAGATGCTTAGGAATGGCAACTGTGTCTGCTGGGAGATGCAGAAAAGTCTGGGGCATTGCCATCAATGGAGAGTTGTTCTTTTCCCTCCTCTCCCTGTCCCCACGTGTGATGTGGGATGCTGTTTCTGAGAAGCCTTTACCTCTCTCCAGGAGTGCTCCTGCTGCTTGGTCCTGTGCATGGGCACAGCCTGCAGCACTCGTTTCAGAATTGCCTTTCAGCAAATGCAGGGGGCAAATGCAGGGCTGGGACCTGGGTTCATTTTACCCCTGCGTTCCTGCCCGTGGGAAATGAGGATGACATCTTCATGATGTCGGAGCTGAACAGTCCCTGTGCAGGAGAGGCAGGACTGAGGGTCAGCAGGTGGCTGCTGGGGCTGAGATGTGCCTGCTGGGGTCCTGGTGCTGCACACCTGCAGCTGGGGCAGAAAGTGTTTGGTGCCAGGGGGGTCTCAGGCCCTGTCCTTGCTGCGACCAACTGGGAGAGCAGAAAGTCCCGTGGTCAGAATTTCCAAGGGAAATGTGGTTTTGCAGAACCTTGTCCTGCTCCTTGCTGCTGCTGTTGCTCACTGATCCACACCCATATGTGATGCAGGTCTGCTGCCTTTTAATCTGCCAGATTTGCTGGCTGAGGTGCAAATGGGTAGAAACTGACTGCAGGGACTTCCAAATTGCCAAACACACAAAGGCAGGAATCAGCTCTGGTTACCTCTGAATTAACAATCTCACTTTGGGTGTGCTGGGGCCTGTGTTTCATTAGTGCTGGTACGATGCTCTTGGTATGCACTCTATTTAAAGCTTACTAAGGCATTTTAATTCCACACTGACTGGAGTCTTGCAGTGGAATATACTGTACCACATAAAGAAAATGAAGTAATGCTAAATGTTAAATAAGCTTTAAAATGCAAAAGGAAAAATTTCTTTTTTTTCTCCCTCAAAATAAATACACATAGAATCTTGAAAAATTGGTGTGCTCTTGCATCCCTCAGTCATAGAGACTATGCAACAGAGCTTATGCTTATCTCCCACCAAAAACCTGCTACCTGAATGATGCTTGGGAGTACCCTTCATTGAAAATAAACCAGGAGATTAATGTGAACAACTGAGAATTTAGTCAAAACACAGTATTGTTTAAAATAACAAGCTCCAAGTCAGCATTTGGAGTTTGATCACTGTTTAAAATCGCTGTTCAGTGCTGTCTTTGTATTGCAAAATGGTCACCTGTGGGAGAGAACATGCTTTTAACATCTAAATAGTAGAAGACAGACCTAGTGAGACCAAGAGCATAACAAATGCATAATGCAACTGTAAATTTATTTACAAGTAACACGTTTGAATGCAGAAGCAGCTACTGCTATGTAAGCATAATGAATTTATAGCTAACATTGTTTCCAATTTCTTTCCCTCCAAAGCTTAATCCTTTTGCCTTGTAATATGTATATTTGATTTTTTTTTTTTAATGTAATTAGGTTTAACAAAGCATCAGTTGCTTTGTGAGTTGTACTTATGATTGTGCTGGGCTGTTAGCTTTAAGCAGTTTGTGTGCTTGTGTTATTTTATTAAAGCAAAAGTCTTCTTGAGACAAATACAGTAAAGGAAAAAAACAATATTTTTGGTAGTGTTAAGCAGATGTGTGGTATGCATTTGGAAAATGTCAAATGTCAGTTGAAAAAAACAAACAAACAGGCTAAATTGCTTCCCAGAACTGCTCATGTTTAAGGCAGTGGCTTACTCACTCACACCTAAATAGAAACTTGGATTCCCCCAAACAGCCTCTTAACTCTGCATCTCCTCACCGTTGTACAAGACCAATGTGAAATGAGTCTTGTGTTTTCTATGTTCAGCATAGTATGTACTGTACTTTGTAACGGGAAGTGGCTACAAGTCCTCAAAGAAAAACGAACATATTCTACAACAGCAATAATTACCACTGTAAAGCAGAAGAGCACGGGGGAGAGCCGAGGGAGATGGTAATGGCAGGTGATGCTGTTGGGAGCGCACTGGCAGCAGCGTGTTCCCGAGGGGAGCTGCGGCACCTGGGCAGCGGGAGTGAGGACGAGGGAAGGCCACTGGACTCTGGAACTGGATGTCACCTTGGCACAGACCCTGCCCGTGTGGGTCCCTCCAGGTGAGCCATTGTGAGCCCTTATGCAGTGCAGGTTTTTCACCGAAGTTAAGGGTGAGTTATTGCAAATACCGCTCCTGGTGGGAGAGGCAGACATGAGGAAGAGCTGTCAGTCACACAGAGGAAGGGAAATGCTCGTTGCCGCAGTCTTGCACCCCAGTGTACTCTGCTACTGCACGACTGGGGCTCAGCAATGGCAGAAAATAAAATCAATTCCTCTAGTTTCCCGTGGAGGGAAGCAGGAGTCAGCTCTCTTGGAAAGCTGTTTGCATACCATCAAGGTTCCAATGCAAACCTTACCCCGGCTTGGCAGGGCGTTAAGATGTGTGCGAGTTATCCTTTGGTGTGCTTTAGGCTTTGGAGCTCCAGCCTAGAAAGCGTGATCCCGATGCAGCGAGGTCTCTCCATCGGCAGAGCCCCGGGAGCCAGCCAGCTCTCGAGGGACAGCAGGGTGTCCTCAGGCAGGGGCGGGCGAGGTGCTCTGGACAAATGACTTGTAGGTACTTAAGTTCTGTTCCTGATGGCCGCTGTAACTGTGAAAATTAACCAGACCTGCTGTGATAAATTTGGTTATATAAGGTTTATTTGGTTAATTTTTTATAAGCGAAAACTGAAAAGATGAAAGAGAATTGTAATATGAAAGCAACTGCTGTAAATAATGTACGAATGAATAAAATCTAAAACTTATGTCAGTTTTTTCCTAAACTGTATTGCTGTCAAGTTACTGATGTGCAGATGGTGCCTGCGTCTTTTCCAGCTCCCCAGCTCCAGCATGGGCAGACACCACTCGTCCCTGCTCCCACTGGTAACAGGGATATCTTTTTGTGTCTCATGCATGCCCTTGGACTGTATTTCCGTGCTATTCCAGCTCATACTGCCATGTCCTGAAGTGCAAATGTTCCTGGAGCGGCACACAGTGCCTGGGGAGACAGCCCTGCCGTGGGACCCTGCCGGACCCTGGCCACCATGCCCAGGGCTGCCTCAGGCCACCTGCCTGCTTGAGAACTCACCCCAAATGCCCCTGAGAGCAGAGGTAGCCCTGAGGAATGTGCCACTGGAGCAGAGGACAAAAAACACCAAGGCCATAAAGTGAAGGGGTGAGCGATATTGAGGAGGATGCTTTCATGGTGGAGGTGCATCCTGGGGGTTCCCCAAGCCGCACAGGCCCCTTTTTCTTCCCTCCACCTGTGCATTACCTTAGGTAAAAACCAGCATGGATGGGCTGTTCCCCGCTGTTTGTGTGTGAAACCTGCACGAGGCTGTTTCTGACCAGCTCTGGAGCTCCTCTCTGAGGCTGGGAGCCGCTGGCCTCCCGCCTGGAGAGGGGAAATGGGGCTCCCACCTCCAGTCACAACCAGATACAGCTGAAATAAACTGATTGCTGCTGAAACGGCCTCTGGGTACGTCTGTTCCTGAAAACCACTTTCTGGTGGCTCTTACAAATGCTGCAGGAGCGCCCTGCCAGCCAGCAGCTCAGGGACACCCGCCCAGCGACATCCCCTGGCTCTGGATCACCCGGGCAGCGCCCCAGGGCCGTCAGCGCCCCAGCAGTGCGGGCTGAGGCTGGGCATGGGCAGGGTCACCTGGCTGGGCAGTCAATGCCTTTGCCCTGTGGATCCGGCCCCTGTCGCTTCCCGGCCGTATCCAGAGGTGCAGACCCAGACAGCAGTGTCTGACTGAGAGGAGATGTGCACAAAATTCCTTCTGGGACTGATAACGATGTGTTCTGGGATTCGGGACAGCCTCGGAGGAGAGCAGCTGTAAATGCATGCACGTGAACAAGCTTGATTTTATACCAGAGCTAACTAAAAAACACCTCCACCCTTAAAACTGCTTTAGTGAAATAACAAAAAAGTGGCAACAAAAGCTGAGTTGGTTTTAGAAGCTGCTGCAGTGTGAGTGTGCAGTGTGCTTTAAAGCACCTCAATTAAATGCTAATTGGGCTCAAACTCTCCACTAACCGGCCACACATCCCTGTCCTGGCCTCTTTCATCCTTCGTGGTGAATTGCTTCAGGTAAAAAAAATTAGAATTCATGGGGACAAGGACTTTGCCACCATGCCCTGTGTTCCCAGGCACATATCTCGTGCTCTGGATGAGACAGGTCCTCACTATCCCTTTCCCTGTTGCTCCCAGCCCAGCCTCCACCTACGTACACCTCGATGCCTCCTGAAAAGCCAAAGCAAAGCAGCAGCACAGGCCCACACCAGGCTGTCCCCTCTGCCTTAGCCATGGCCTCCCAGCAGGAGCTTGGTGCTCTCCCAAAGAAGGGAAAGAAATTTGAGGCTGGAACCAGGCAGGGAGGACCCCAGGTCTACCAGCTGAGAACATCCAGCCCACAAAACTGCTTTTATCCTGGCCAAACAGCCACAGAATATTCCATCTCTCTATTTATCTATCCAGCTATCCACACCTGTCCCTCCCTCCATCCATTCATGTTGGCCCACCTTTGCAGGAGACAGAGCTGGGAAGTCCCCATGCAGTTCCCACCACTCTCCACCACAAGCCCAGTGCTTTCCTGTGCAGCTCCTTGCTGCTGGCTGGGTTTTGTCACTCAGGTGGGCTGAGTAAATGGTGCTGTGGCAAGTCCTGGTGGCCTCTGGCTTTCTGCCAGTCTCCCCTGTGTCCCCACAGCTGCAGGGCTTGGGGTCATTTCATATCTAGGCCCTGCCAGGAGTCATAAACTGGACCTCCCTCTGCTTATCTCAGCAGCAACGGCTGACCAGCAGCAAAGAAGGTTCTGTGACCTTGTGCCTTATGTTGTGTGCCTTTTATTTCAGACTCAGGTGGCTCTGGGTACCTTCAGTTGGGTATATTTGGGTGACAGTGCACTTGTATCAGTGCAGGGTGAGTGTGCTCACATGGCCAGACACTCAGACCCTGCTCCAGGTTGTGTTTCTGCTCCCTTCACTCACGTCTGCTGTTGCCAGAGTCTGCTTGGAGCGCTCCTGAGGGCGTGCAGGAGTCAGCCCGGAGTTTCCTTCATCCCTCCAATCTTTCACAGAGCTTTTTGCTACATTGCTCTCTTGGCTCCCTTAAGCATCTCCCTGGTTCACAACATCCCCCACCAGCCTCTGTTGCACAAATTTAAGTACCACAGTTACCACCTCTGCCATTTCAATAAATAGGAAATCCTCATGAGGGTGAAGGTGAGGGTGTCCTGTCCCAAACATTATTTTTTGCAGCTATTTACAATACTGCTGGCCAATTTTGTCAGGAAATCAGCCTATTAATTTCTTCATGGTAGGTTTTCATTCTTTTCTGCGCTTGACTGCATTTGCAAAGTCAATAAAGTAAATTCAGCACTTGATGCCAGTTATAACAGAAGAGGAATGAGCATTGTAGAAAGATGAATCTTCTCATCTGGACATCAAAGACAGGGTCAGGTGAATCATGCTCCAAAAAGTGTTCATTTCTCTGCATTAATGACCAGTCCAAGACATGTCTAGACTACCCAGCAGTAGATGTCTATCCTAGAAACACCTAAGGTGAGATAAATCCTAACATGATGCCTCTGCAGAGAAGCTTAATTGCACCTGAGAGCTCAGGGAACCTGAAGGACAAACAGTATAATTTTTTTTCAGCAGATACTCATTGGTGCTTTAAAGGTAAATGGTTGCATTCAGTCACCAAAGCTTAAAGCCTTAACAGGGAAATATGTTCCTGGTTGTTAAAAAATCAAAGGTTTGACGCTGTGGTAAAGATAAATTACTTGTAAAAACTCAGGTGGTCATTAGTGTGGTGCAGTTGCACTGATTAACTGCACTGTGGTTCCATCTACCAGAGAGAAGTGTGGAAATCAATTGACCACTCTTATTTATATTATAGTCTAATTACTTAATTTTTTTACCTGGACAGGAAAGAACTGATAGAGTAGGAAAAGAATAAACAGCTGCTTTGTGTTCCTCTGCAGAGAGAAGTGGAATGGAAGAAAGGAACACCACAAAAAAGTGAATTACTTTTCACTCTTCTCTGTTTTATGTTGTCACTCATATTTTATCTTGCAGCAGCCCTGAATAATAGCCATTTAAAAGCAAGACCATTTTTTCAATTCTCTTGTTTAGGGGCCACTTTGGTTTGCCTCTGCTGGACTTATTTGTAAAAAGAGAAGTTCCTACATCCTCCTAAGTTGAAGAGATTTTGTTTCTCAAGAACAGGAGAGACTGATCTGTATGATGAGATAGACTTTCAGGATTAATTTTTTGTGCTTTTTCCTTTGTGGAAATGTAAAGGAAAAAAAAGAGAAAAAAATAAATGCTTAAGTCTTACAGGCTGTGACTTCTTTAGGAGCACTTTAAGGAACAGAAGAAAAGGCTAGAAGTCATTGGACCATTTAAAAAAAAACCTCTAAGTAATGTGCACTAGGAAGATATTTGGGCAGAGCATCAAGGGGAAGAGGATTCAGTACAGGACCAGGACCCACCAAGTGGGAAGGATGGATCCTTCCCCCAGCTTGGGAAGGATGTTGTTATTAAAACATCAAAGAATGTTTGGAGGAGGGATGAGTAGATGGTTACAAACGCTGTTCTTGGCCTTTGCCAGGTGTGTAAGGTGGGGAACCCTCCGTTCTGGTGTCCCACCAGTGACGAGCTTCTTCTTCTGCCCTTAAAGCACGAGGTGTCTCAAAGCTGTTAGAGAGTCATTAGAAGGGAAAGGTCAAACCTTCAAACCCAAAATAATCCCCAGAAAATGTATTTAGGATTGGATACTCTCTTCAGATATGGATTTACTTTTCCTTTTTTTTTTTTTTTTCCCCATGGATAGTGGAGCTGAACAATCCAAGAGGTGTTTGTAGAGTTTGGATTGCTTTGGTCTGACAGAAACCCCGAATAATGACCTCATTCTGAATATCAAAACTGCACAAACAGCTGAGTTTTCACTCCAGCTCAGAAGGTGGGTGAGAGGCTCCAAACCCAGGGGACTTTGTGCCGAGCCTCTGAAAGCTGAATACATGGGGTGTGCAGGGGCTCTGCCTGCGCTGCTCTGCAGCTGCCGCTGCGGGCACATCCCATCGTGGATGTACACAGAGACAAGGGCACGACAGAGAAGCTGTTCTTCCTTTCATTTTAGTGCAGCAAGTCCAGAAAAGCACCATTTAAAATAACCTCAAGGTTAACCACAGGGAAAATAACCACACTGTGATTCTACCTCACATTGCAAAGATTAACATTCTGTTCAAAATGCAAGAATGTAGTCTAAAACATTATTATTATTATTATTAGCCTGTATGCATGTCAATTCATATAAAACCTCAAAAATATATATATTTCTACAACGAAGCTGCCTTTTTTTTTTTCTTAAGAATGCATATTATGCACCTACCTCTCCCACTGAGTCCACTGTAAGAAAGAACCCAACTGGAGATACTCCTTTTGCATTGCCAAGTGTGGTGAATAGAATTCAAATGACAGGGAAAATTTTACTGAGCTATCGCTACCTTCATTCCCATTAAGTTTTGTAGGGGTTACTGCACAGAAGCAAAAAGGTAGCTCTATTCATCAGATTCTATTTCAGATAATTTTTTGGTGAGATGTCAGTGTCCTGGGAAGGGTGGGGAACTGCAAAAAGGGTAAGCAAATGAAAAAAATTTTTTAAAAAAGGGGAAAAAAAAAGGAAAGGAGAAAAAAAATCGAACTGAGAAACTAGATAAACTAGATTCTACAAATACAATAGTGTGAAAACTTTCCAGTTTGGTTCCCAGACAGGAAAAATTTGTATGGCTGGCACTTTGGTACATTAAACTGCAGAAAATGTCTGTGATAGCCTATTAAATTTTCACAAGGCTGAGGTGTTTCTCACTGATGCTAGACCTGAATTTTTTGTCATTGCAGTATCAGTGTCCAAAATGTCAATTAGTACACCTAGGATTATCACTCACCATCTTCTTCAGTCTGGCCATGGGGAGAACTGCAATTCCCCTTTGTGCTTCAGGTCTATTGAATTGTTTAAAAGCGGTGTTTGAGATTTTGGGCAGCCTGGCACGATTCCCTTCCTGTGACTTGCAGAAATAGTGCATTTAGTGAAGGCAGATGCTGGTTTTTTCACTCCCTTTCTAACAGAAACACAATAGATTTTTGATATGAACAGCAATGCCCTCTAGAAACACAAAGGACATGATTCAGCAGCCTAAACACGAGGATCTACAATCATTTGGGACAGCCTGTGTTTAGATGGTTTGAAGTGAACCCAGCCAGGCTGTGAACAGTGCTTTGGGAGAGTTAACAAGCTGGAGGGGTAAGAAATATGGTTGTCTTCTCCCTTACTCCGGTGCTGAGTCATTTAGGTTTATTATATGCTCTGTTTGCATGGCAAACGTGAACAAGTCACACAAATAGCTTGAGCACTTGCAAGTTCTGAAGGCTAAAATATAAATATTCTTTCCCCCTCTGTCTTCCTAGGCTTTGAACATCTGAGAAGCACAGCTCAATCACATGACTATCTATTATTTCTATAGTAGCCTTTTAATTAATATCAGTGTCATAACACCTCTGGTCCTAAGAATGTGCTGTGCCTATGCCTAATTGAAAAAAAAAGATAGCTTTCAATAGGACAAATAATAGTGAAATGAGCAGGGTACATGATAAAACGGTTCCTTTGTCATTCACTTAAGCAAAAGTAATCAAAACACTTCACTATGCTAATAAACTGCAAAATTATTCATTGAGATGGCTTGTTCCTTCATCATGTCATAGTCTCAAAGGATTTGTCACCAGAGCTTCCACACAGATTTTCAGTATTTTTTGCATATGTAAAGAAGTCTTAAGGGAAAACAGCACAGAAGCTCAGGCCCTACAAAAGGCCACGTCAGATGGGTAAAAGCTGTGAACTTAATACACTTTGAGCATGCCGGGATAGAATAATGTATCTAAATGTGTCTTGTTTTCTTTCCTGTATTCAAAAACTCATTCTCAGAAAACTATTTTTAAAAGTTGTATGTTTGAACTGAAGAAATATTTTACCATAGATGTGCAATAGCCTCATACCCCTGCATGTGAACAGCTACACGTGGAATTGGAGGCTGCAGAGCTCATTCTCCAAGCGTTCAGGAGGCTGCCCAGAGAGCTTTGCTTGCTGTGTTGTCTGCTGCTGTAGAAAATCTGTGTTTGCTGAAACACAAGGTCAAGGTAAGGAGCAATGATTAAGATTGCTTCTTTGTTCCCTTTCCACTAGATTAGAAAACGTTGCACAATTCTCTTTCCATTCATTCTATAGCTAGTGCGTTTAATAAAGGTTGTGTGATTTTTATGCTGCAGAGCAGACAGAAGTTCCAGCCACGGTGCCTCTTGCTCTGAACAAGGTGCTCTGACCCAGCGTGGCTGCAGCTGCAAACATCCTCAGCAGGCAGCTCCCAAATGCATGGTGGGCTTAACTCTGCCCATTGCATGCATTTTAAGAGATGGGCCACAGTATCTTCGGCCCTCTTCACCCCTTTCCTTCAGGAATACCCACAGAGTGACATTTTGAAGGGATTCCCCTGGGTCTGTGAGTCCGCAGGAGGTGTTACAGCAGGGCAGACTGGGGGCAGAGCTCCCCACAGGATCTTCTGTGGAGCACTCACCTTCCCCAGAGGCTCCTGCAGCTCCTGCTGTGCTCTCTGCTGTTCCAGCCCCACTGAGCCCCCCAAACTGCTCTGAGAGTGAGCTCTGGTCATGGGGGCGGAGGCATTTGCTGAAATTCAATATAGCAACCCTTGGTCAGTTTATCGGCCCATGAAGTTCTTGGAAGTGAAGTACCTATCAGTGTTATTTTCCTGGCAAAATGTTTTAATTAAAGCCATTTAGTTCCTAGTTAATTATTATTTCTGGGAGTGCTACCAGAGTTAGACATTTCAATTGTGAATGCCAAGCATTTTGTCTGTCCTGCTCAGTATAATAAAACCTATTTTTGACCTATTTATGACTTCTACCCACAAACCACCCCAATTATTACAATGCCAGGTCTTCAAGGGGCTTGTTTGATTTAGTTCACAAAGAGTTGAAGAATCTCTGTGGCTCTGGCACTGGACTCTTTTGTGGTGGATCATCAAAAGCCACATTCTGTGCAGGCGACTCAAGAACAGTCTTTGCAGACAAGGCATGTCAGAGTCAAAGGAAAACAGAAATAAACCAAAATATAAGACAATTTTCCGTAAAATGTTTGATAAAGCCTGCTTTGGTAATGGTTTCATGCTTGTCCTGACTGCCAGCATTGCCAGAGACTGCATTTTCAGCATCCTGAACTGAGTCATCAGAGCCATACCCTGATGGAACAAGAGGACCACTGACCATTCCAAGAGGAAGTGATCTGAAAACCTCGTTTCTCTGTAAGCAAAAATTGAGATCTCTCCCAGCACACACTGAAGAGGAATGTCTTGGCCTTTAGGCACTAAATTGTCTGGAAGAGTAGTGATATACAGATGGCCCAGATGAAATTTCAAACAACCTGAGGCAAGAAATCATGGTGCACTTGAAGATACACACTGGGAGAGCTGCTCTAAATTGTGGTTCTTCTCTAAACCTCTTGCAGATGCTAAAATTACAAAGCAAGCATGAGACTTTGGATGCCTGCAGTGATGTCCAAGTTCAGTTATCAGCACCGAAGGATTCCAAATTTTCCTGTTACTTAATTATGGGAAGCAGAAAGACAGAGGATTCTTCATAGCATCTCTGTGCTTTCTGGGTTGAGTCTTTTCCGTGCAGGTTTCCTTTAGCTTCTGTTTTATCTGCTGAATTCTGTCATATCACTAATTTTTGGGGAAGAGAACCCACATTTTTTCAACTGCATATCAAAAAGTGTTTTCAAAACTGACTTTTAGTCCAATGGCCTTATGAACCAGGCAATTTGATGTGTTACTTCCCCATTTCTCCAAGGCAGGAAAAGGAAATATCTGAAGATTAAACACTTAGCCTACAATGTGAGGTTCATGTAGGCAGTAAAAGGATTTCAATTCCACAGTTTCCTCCCTATGACTAATGTGTTTAACTGCACCACAAACAGGACAATGCTTTAAGCTGGCAGATTTGGAAATATAAAAAAAATATACCACAAGTATAAAAAGAGACTTTGCTGTTGCCGAGGATGAATGTCCTTGGAGAAAGAAGTAAAAAAATGTTATTGGCAACCGTTAGGTAGAGAAGTATCAATGAGCAAAAAAAAGCAGGAGGTAGAGTGGGATGGGGAGTGAATAACACCTGCTGCTAAGATAATTTATTGAAATAACTGAAATATGAGGAAACTAGAAATGAGTTTTAAGGCCAAGACATCACATAAAAATAGCTTAAATGCTCACCCTTGAGTTAGAAGATGATGGAGGGGAAGCAGGGACAAGAAAGACATTCCTGGCTCTGTACCACCAGTGTGGAGCATGAAGAAGGACATGGAAGATCCACAAGTGATGAAAAATGTGAAAAGCCTTCCAGCTCAAGCGCAAAAGGCAGGAATTCACTGGGATGCATCTATTGGTGAAGACATATTTAGAACTGTGAAGCATTACCTGGAATAAAGACTGGAGACAGAGTCCAGACTTTTCTGTGGGATGTAGTAACTTGGAGGCTGGACAGTCATGCTCTCTTTTTCTTTTCTTTTCTTTTCTTTTCTTTTCTTTTCTTTTCTTTTCTTTTCTTCTTCCTTCCACCTCTCTCTCAGATCAAGTATTGATTAGTTCAAATGCAGTGGCCAGCCCCAAGAGGGAGCACAGGAAGCTCCTCGGCAGAACATCCTGTAATCTGGTGATTTGTGCGTTCCCGTGGGTGGTGGATGTTGAAAGCCTTTCAGGCAGAAAAGTTTCCTACACTTTGTAGATAAAAGGACAGGAGCAGCAGCAACATCCATTGCTCTGACTGCCTTTTGAAGGAAGGAGCAGCCTCCTCAGTGTTAGAGAGAAAAGCCATGGATATCAGTCACAAGGAATTGAATCCCAGAAGTTGGCACTTAAATCCCAGGGGGCAGAATCAATCACTTTCCTGTGCACAGGTTTTGAACAGGCTACTTGGATATTCAGAGGACTGGCAAACAAGGGTCAGGCCTTAGACATTTTATGGAGTGCTGAGTGTATACCTGCTCCTAAAAATGCCATGTGACACCAACAGTCTGCCAGCTCCTGCTACTCCTGTCAGTAATCCTCGTACTAACAGCTGATGAAAAGAGGGGTCAGTAGTTCATTTGACCCAAGCTGGACTTCCAGATAAGCAAAGATAAACTGCACAGCTCAGCAGGTCACTTCTCTCTGAAGTGACACCAAGAACATGAGCAGGAAAAGGAGGGTGGTGCTGGGGTGGGCTGGGATGCACAAACACACTTTGTGGCCAACCACAAGCGTAAAGTGCACTCATTACACAACAGCCAACACATTCCAGATCGTGCCCGTCAAGTGCTGACAGCTTTCAAAGGATCTGTGCTCATGCTTACCTTTGAGTAAGTCACAGGTGTGTGGTTTTGCTATTTTCAAGCTCCCAAATGAACTGACACCAATAGTTCTGAAGAGAGTCTTCAGTCAGAAAAAATGAACACGTAGATGCCTCACAGTGATGAGTTCTGCTAACCCCTCCAGGAGGAGTACTTGGGACTACGAGCCTTTATGACCATTTTGTGATCTGAACTTTCAGGTTACAGAGGCATGCCTTCCTCAAAATTGAAGCAGAGGGAAAAATGACCTCTAAAGTCAAAACTCTGTACCTTAAACATGTTAGGATATGTGGAAATATTATTTTAAGAAAGTCAGGTGTTGCCCAACATTGAAAGAAATCCAGTAATATCTGATGGAAGGCTGATGACCACAAACTTTACTCCCTGCCCAGTCTTAAGGAGCTGTCTGCAAATCAAAATAGTGATTTTGGGAATAGGGTTTTCTGTTTTATGACTTAGGGATCTTATAACTTGTTTCAGAGAAAAGACCCTAATTTGTACATTGCTGTGTTAAAACAATCACAGTTATGTACATGTTATATACATATATATTCATATGTTACATACAAAAACAGTGACCCTGGGTAAGGGAATGTGTCAAAACCTCAACCAGCTGAGAAGCAAGTCACGTACAAAGACAGAGAAAAGTTTCCAGTGCAAATACCTGGGAGTTTCATCTCACCTGGCTGAAGATGCTTCCTTTAGACTTACAGAGCAGAGCTCTGTTGCCATTTCTCAGCCAGTAACCAGCAGCCCTGTCCAGAGCTTTTGGACCAAGCTATGCCCCATTTCCAAGGGCCCAATAAAGCCTGCTCAGCAGCACATTGATGCAGTCATTCCTGTAACACTATCCATGAGGAACTGGCAATGAACAGCCACTGGCAAGTAGGAAGATGTGTGGGGAGATGGGGAAGCAACAAAGCCTAGAGTTTGAACACTACTATTTTTTGCTTGATCAAACATTGAGATCCATTAAAGATCAAGGGCAAGAACTTCACTATATTTTTTTCAGTGTGAAGAAAAATCCATCTACACTAGTTGAGACAGACTCCATCAGAAAACTCCAGTTTTCTCCACTCCAGTAAGACTTCAGTGATTAAAAAACACCATTATAGACTCTTTCTCTGAGGCAAATAAGAATGGGGCACTGTCATCCAGGCAGACTGCAGAGCTGGACCTGGTGGGATTCCAGCTGGGAATGACCCAGCAGAAGAGCAGGGTGCTTCACCTCTGCTGTTGGTGGCTACTTAGGCCCACAGAATAATTGATGTTGGTAAGGATCTCTGGTGGTACCTTCTACTCCTGTCCCCAAGGCCCAGCTTCAAAAAAGGAATGGCAGGGAGCTTTATTTCCTGTCACACAGTGCAGAGTCTGCCCAGAACTAGTAACACCCATTGTACTGGAAGCACCCTCATTTTGATTGGGGATGTAAACTGAGGCTAATTTTCTGGTCTCATTACAGAGCCAATGGCACCTTTTCTGTTGCTGTATGTGCTGCTCTCTGAAGGCAGAACTAGGGTAGGAAAGGATCCCAAAGAGCTGCTCAGCCTTTGCCCCTGGCCTGAAGAAGGATCAAAGAAGCATAAATATATTGGAATATGTATTCGTCAGCCCTGATCTAGAAATGCATAGTTATAAATATCTCAAAGCTCTATTCAAGTCCATCCAAATATTCAATTATTACTAGCATTCTTTTGAAGGACTTGCTTAACATCTTCCCTAGTTACACCTTGCTGAAATTTAAGCTCTTCCCTTCTCATTTTCGCTCCAGGGGACCTATGGGGCAGTTCACTACCAACTTTATAACAGCCCATCTCATACTGGATGACTCCTTTTAGATTTCTTCCTCTGTCTTCTCAAGGTTAAATGACTTAAATTCTTGCAGCCTTTCCTCACAGGTGATATTTTCTATACTCTGATCACTCTTGTTGCTCTCCTATGGATTCATGTTGCTCCATCTGTTTTCTGAAAGGCACTTCTGAAAATTGGGCAGGGCGTTCACCTGAGACCTTGCTGGGGCTGAAGTGAGTGGAGGGATTGGTTATACCACTCTTGATTATTCTACAAACACCTTCAAAATCTCCAGGTCTTTTCCTGAAATTGATACCTAACCAGCTGTTCCATACATTTTGGGAAATATGTTTCCTACATTTGGGTAGCTAACTGGTTTTTCTTTTGTGTGAAGCTTTGTATTTATCCTCACTTCTTTATATTCATCTATACTATTATTCCATTGTGTTAAAATCCTTTTGAATTATAAACCCATTGGTCAGAAGGATTTAAAGATAGATTTCAATTCTACAAAAGCAATATAAGCGGGATTCAAGAGCTTCCCAAGAAAGAAAGGTATGACTCATTGTCAGAAAAATATTTGGTTTGTTGTTCAATGATAAATATCTGCCCAGACTAGAGGTGTAGGATGAATTAAAGAGGTGATTTCTAACCTGATTTCCAGGGAATGGAAGGTGTTGTGGGATATGGATAATGTGAGGAGAAAGTTAAAGTTTAGGTCAAGTATGAGAAGAAGGGAAAGGACTGAAAATTTCAGCTGCAAAAGAAAACTCAGATATATCACAGGCCACAGTATCAGAAGCAGCTAGAGAGTTTGACTACAGCCCAACATTTACAACACTTTTTTAACCTCATCTGAGACCCACAGAGGCCTCAAGGGAAGATGTTGACTTCTCCCAGCTCATATGTTACAAAAGCTCATTATATTTAAAGGAAAACCTCCCTGGGAAGCTTATTTAATTTAACATCACGGTTCAAGTGAATGGATGGGAAGATAAACAGAGACGGGGATTGCTGGCAGGCAAGTAGGGTGGCTCAGCTTTCAAACTGCTGCAGAATTTATTCATTGTGAAGAAATGAAGTTCTTTTAGGTGTCTTTCACATGCAGTTTGGAGTCAATCATCAGCCTGAACTGGCGCTGGGACATAGCTTAACGTTAAAAAGAGATGGAAAAAAATTTCTGGCAGAAGTCCTAAGGACACTTGTCTTCTTCACCTAACCAGATACCAATAAGACATTTAGGATAAATCAGCAATTAACTAATTTCTGGACTCAGCTGGATGAGGACTAATGGATCAGTGCAAAGAGGCCAAGTAACCGAGGGAGATATTTAATTTTGTCTCAGCCAATTCTGTAGAGAAAGGCAGTGTAGCAGGCAGCAGCCACTCGTGGGAGGATGGAGGTTGATTCTCAGGAGCCTATAACTACAGTTCTCTGCTTAACACACAAATTGGAAAATGGGATTGTAATCTGATGCATGACACTTTTGAATAATTAGATATGAGAAATTCAGTGTGCACAGCAGATGAAACTGCCAAAAAATGTAGGGGGGGGTGAAACAGAGAGAATTTCTACAGTCAATTTTTGAGAGGATGGAAAAATTGATCATGAAATGAACAACTACAGTAAAAATATAGTTAGCCAGAGAACAGTCTCCCAAATGCCATAAATGTCATGCCAAATGGCAGAGGAAAGTGAACGGAGGGCACAAAGATTAGAGTTAAAAGATAAGCAACTCTTTTTTTTAACTTGTGGACAACTAATAGTGAGATTTTACTAGAAAAAATAGCAATATCTATGAAGTGCAGGGCAAAGGTTGGCAGTGGATTAAATTATCAGTGTAAGAAGCAAAAGTTGAGGAAGAAAGAAGCTAAAAACTGTCCAACTAATTAGCCTTGAATAGAGAAGGTGACATGGACAAGTGCACAAAAAATGTGCAAACATTGGCTGGAAGCTGGACTTCCACAATTCAAAACACAAGCAGAGAGGGTAACAAATTGCCTGGACTCACAGCAGATAAGAACATCACGCTTGATAACACAAAAAGGACTTCCAGAAACAGGTGGTGGAAGGGCACTTCAAATATGTCTCAAGAGAACCAGCTGCCAGTGGCTGTTTTTTCCAGCAGAGATGAACTGATCAGGCTGGGGATGTTTCCCAGGAAGGCAAAGACAGGACATGAGTGAAACTTATTTTAAACCCAGAGATGCTCTCTCTACTAAAACCATTGCAGAAAGGCAGAGAAAACGATTCCTTTCCACTCCCTGAATGTTTCTGACAACGTGCTAATACCAAAAGGAAGTGTGCCAGCCAAAAGTGAGCCTGTGAGCCAGGGAATGTAGTAAATGCTGGCACGGAATGAGGCAACACAGGTGGGAAGGAGGAATGAAATCCCAAAACATTTCTGGGGCTTCTTCTGGCATGGCACTGTATACTTTACTGTGGTGCAGCAGAATGTTTGAAGGGAATTTCTGGTTTGTCTTCCACCCAGGTGATTGCTGTTGTCTAATTGAGGAATGACAGACAAAAATTCAGGTTGGATGGAACCCCAGGAGGTCTCCAGTCCAACCTCCTGCTCAAAGTAGGGTAAGCTATGAGGTCAAAGCCCAGTTACTCAGGGATTTGTCCAGCCTGGTCTTCTAATGGTGAAGCAAGAAAAGATGCTTTAGGCCACTAAGGATATATACCAAGAAATTATAATATGACCTTGAACCTATTCTTTGGCCTCCTTTTAAAATCAAAGAAGAAATGAGAGAGGAAGATCCTTTTAAAATCAAAGAAGAAATGAGAGATGAAGAGATTTTGTTGACTCCCAAAAAGTGAAATTAGTTTATTTTTAAGGGATTTTACTTAATATTTAACATGAACAAATGATGTCCTGGCTGCTCCAGCAGATTCAATCTCTTAATTTACTCTTATTTTTCAAAAACTGAGGCTTTCCCCCCCCCACCCCCCCACCTCAAAGCACTATCAACCCGCACNNNGCCCCCCCCCCATTTAAAATGTCGTGCTCACACTAAATCTGAGGCCAGTGTTCAAGCTATGCTGATTATCAAGTTGGGCCAACACTGAAAATCAGAGTTCTGCTGTCCCACAGTGCTGTGGGGACATTACAAGATTTGCAGTAAGTATTGGTCATGCCATCCCAGGCAAACACCAGCAAACAGCTGAGCTGCTCCATTTCCCACAGACACTGAGTTAAAGTATTTTCAAATACTGCTCCTTCCCCACTACTTCACACGGCAAACAAAGAGATTTACAGATGATCTAAGGGAAGATTCAGGCCATCAAGGACATGCCTGAAATTAAACCCAGACACAAAGCAGTTCAAAAGGGGTTATTACTGTGTTCAGAGAATCAATTAATGAAATTCCTGCTTACAAAGGATATCTGAAACTAAGCACAACCAGGTATTTCCCTCTCCCCATCTGTTCTATTCTGTGATTTTCCATGCTCATTGATCAGTACTTTTGTGGGGTTCTGCAATTCAAACAGAAGTTTTTGTTTTGCTGCTCTCCCAGTACCTCTTCATAGGTTGTGAGAAAAAGAGAATAATTTCAGAGATCAAATCGAGAGCTTTAAGGATGGAAAAGAGCTCTTATGATTGTTCCTGCTCAAGCCTAACCATGTCTTAAAGTCCCTTTCACACAGAACCAAAATAACCTGACAAGGTGGTTATTTATTATAATAAGGGTCTTGAGTTCAGTGGTGTGAAATTATTGTGCCACCCAAAGGAATTCCAGGCAGTCATCAAATACTGAATATTTTCACCTGTATTTATTTGGGAGGAAATCTGTGGTCAGGACTGGCCTTACTCCCCTACAATGGCTCTTTAGATTCAGACCTCGACTAAGGTTTGGAAAAACTGCACTGCTCAGATTTTATGATTATACATAGATCAGCACACAAATATGGTAAAACTGATGCCTTGTCCAGAGAACCTTGTTGGGAAATGCATTGCAAACACTGCTCTTTCTCAAGTGGAGAAAGCTTCTCAGTTTCTTTACTGGAGAATCTGGAGCACTGGAATGATATCCCAAGTTCATGGTGTGTATCCTGCAGTTTGAGCAGATGCAAACTTCACCAAGTCTCGAGACTTGGTCAGCAACAATCCTCCAAAATTATTCCAGTGTGCCTTTTGCCCTCACACCAGTGTACACAGAATGAGTCCTTGGACACATGGTGCTTTATTGCTTGGCCTCTTCCTTTTTGGGAATTTAAAACCATGAAGAAACTGAGGCAGAAGGACAATAAAATACTAACTTTGCCTGCTTTTATGACAACCTACACAAAGTGCACATGTCTGGGGAACTGTGACTGACAGTCCTTTGTGAAGGGTTGTGTTTGAAAATTTGTTCTGTATGGTGACCTCTGCATTTCTGTAGCCTCATATTTGAACAGATGTCAATTCACACAGGTGGATTGAGGTTTTTTTTTTGTTCTTAAGCATATTTTTTGTTTTTCTTAGGCTGAAGAGTATTCCTAGTGCTGTTTGGGGCTTCAAAAAATACACCATCTACCTAGTTGTAAAATATGTAACCTAAGAAAAATACACAAAGTGGAAATCAACTGAGAATGTACCAAAAAAGGATTATTTCCTCCATATAGTAGGAAAGTTAGCAGTGTAGCCTTAGAGGAACAGGGCTTAATTAGTAAAGGCCTCCCCAAACCAGTAGATCTTCAAGAGCAGTGAAAGAGATGAGGCAACAGAACATTTCACACTTATTCAATGGTACTGCAAGCACAGAGGGCTTGAAAATAACAAAAAGCAGAAGAAAACTTGTGCAACCACTTCTCTGCTGGAGAGGTGGGATGAGCCCCTGCTCACAGGATCTGGCACGGTGTCAGCCATGCAGGCTGGACCCCCCTGCCAAAGAGCTGACCCCAATTAATATGCAGAAGGTTCTGACTTCGCTCACATGATCAATGCCAATTTTATAAGAATCAATTTTCAGAAACTACTGACTCACTTCAGCTGACAGGTTATGTATGAATAATAAGCAACATGAGAAAACAATGTTTAATAGTTTAATGACTTTAAGTGCAAAGTAAAATTATTTAATTATACAAATTAAAAATGCTGCAGTCTTTACAATCATACAGTTCTAAAATTTAAATTGTATTACTGTGATCATTTGATGTCTAATGCTGAAACATACTAAACAACTCTTACAAGTTTTCTGGTTGACTTCAACTTCTGAATAATTGGTAGCCTTCAAGGACAATTTTGTATTCCACAAGCACAGAGACAGAATTTGTAAAACAGTAATGTTAGGGAACAAATCTGATTTAAAGAATAAACTCTACAGAAAAAAAAAAAAATTAATTAAAAATCCAAACATTGAAGTAAAAGCCAGAATCCTAAAAAGCATAAAGCTGAATCCTAAAATTTACCTAAACAATATTTAGCATTATATCAGTAATAAAAATAATAGATTAGGCAAAACCGTAACACTTCCTCTAAAGTATGTTAAGGCTACTGTGCAAATTCAGTTTGAAATTAATTGAAGTGACAACAATCTCCTTATTTTTAGTACATTTAGGCTTCTAGTTTTGTTTACCTGTTTTGCTCCAAAATTCTACATAAAAATTAAGTTCATTAACTCTTTTTCTAAGTCTGGGGAATTTAATATGTGATGAACACCAAGCAGCTACGTTCTACTCACGAAATACAAAATAAGCTGAACACAACAGTTAAGCATCTGATACAGTTCAAATACCGTCAGCTTACAAGTATTTTTACACAAACACGTCACAAAATATTTAACATTAAAGTCTAAACATCCATGTAACTCAAATCTATTTGTGATGCTCCCAAAGGGTTAATACTGTCTTGTTTCATTTCTTACATGTAGTAATTTAGCTGTGAACAAAAGCAGCTCCCTGCTGGTTACCTTGGCTAAAGGAAACACAATGAACTGGTAAAAACCAGTTTTATCTCACTGCTGTTGCCTAGGGCTACAGACAAAATGAAGTAAAAAAATTCACATGCAGAGTATTAGGTGCTTATGAAAGATCCAGCAGCGCTGTTGCCTAGTGATTCAGTGAGGAATCAGCACAGGCCAATGAGGTGTTTGGGTACTGAATAACATCCCCGATGACTGCTTTACATCTCCTGCAATTCTGTCATACACCCCCATGATTTCCCAGTGGTGAGATTCACTTTCAAGGGAACCTGTCAGGGAAAAAAAAATAAATTAAACAAATAAACACATCCTGTATAGCAAGATTACTATTTTTGCTTTTCCCTTTGGATGTTGATACTGCTCTAGATTACATGCCTATCCAATATGAAATATTCTTAATTTCTACCAATACTCAATTATTGCTACAATTTTGATAAAAATACCTTAACAATTTAAACTAACCTTCAGTTTTCAAATTGCAAATACATATTACTGAATTTCAAGGAATACACTAAAGCAAAATTCATCTTATCATGCTTTTCAAAAGAGCTACAAATGATGATTTTTATGTTTATCATCAGCAACTTTGTCAGTAATGCATAAAAATACTAGCGTTTTTTTTTATCCCTCACTTTTCAAATTCTGGGGTATTTTTATTGTTGTTTTGGTTTAATTTCAGTTTGTTTTGCAGTTCCTGGTGCTCTTGTACACAGTAGATTTGTTGACATGAAAGCTGCCTCATTAGCATGGACTACATTTCGGGGAAAAAAAAAAGCTACTTCAAAGATGAAGCATCCTTTACCTCAAAGAAGAAAAAGAGATGTCTCCCCATTAAGACTATATGTGTGCTCTACTTTAGTGACATTTTGTCTCCATATTAAAAAATAATATTCATATTAACAGAGCACATAATACATATTTAGCTGAAGTAAGTCAGCTGAAGGAGAGCAGGAGCATTTCACAGAAATCTTTTCATCTTCAACATCTCTTATCCTAAAAGACATATTCTTACTGTATAGAAGGGTAAACAACACGAACAAAAATGCAGACTTTTTTAAAAAGATCACTCTTAATTTCTTCTCTGAGATCAAACTTTATGTTTTCTATCTGGCCTCTCTCATTGATCTCTTCGTGATGCTTCAGAGGAAGATGAAGTATCTTCATGATGGATACGGTCTAACGTGCTGTACGAGCAAAAGTATGTCAGGACTCCTACAGTAATTTGCTTAAGAAAAGGAGACCAAACAAGGGTAATGAAATGTGTATCTCCAAATACTTCTACTGCCTACTAAAAAGTCCTAATCTTTGAAAGCCCCAGAGAATGACTTATTTTCCAAGAATGTGTTTCTTTTCACCTATTAAACGTAGCTGGTGTTTAACGGAGAATGACTGTTCTCATGGGAATGATATATTGAATCCATTTGTTTAATACATCGAGATGGATTTGTCAGTGTGTGACAGCAAAGCACCTTAGACAGAGGTGAATATGATGGTGTGTCCCATTTGTCCACAGGACACTGAAACCTTCTGCCCTCAATGATTAGTCTGAAAAACGTAACACTAGAATGACATTCTACCCAGGTAACTATGAACACTCTCAGTAACCATGTAAACATTTGTCTTTCTTAGAAACCTATTGCAGTGTTCATATTTATTTCATAACAATGACTTCCTCAGACGAAGTATGAATGTTGTTACCTCTGAAAAAGACACCAAAATCTCAATCTATCCAGGAAGGACTATAGTATTTCTTTTCACTTTGTATGCCATCAATAATACTGTATATGATTATTTTTATGAACCTTACAGCAGCATGAATGCCAGGTGTCTGATACAGTAATTAAAAATATTTTAATGTAACATACCCTGAAAAACACTCTCACTTTTTTTCCCCCAAGGAATTTGTAACAAAAGAAGAAAGGCAAACATGGGTGTACAGTGTAAGCAACCCACAGAAATGCAGTTTGCACAGCTTGGGAGTATCACTGCAAGAAATGTATAATCAGTATAGCCAAAAGGTCTCACTGGACCATTTCTGGTAAACAGGACGGTAAAATCTTGCAAGGGTTAAGTGAACAATGAGGGGGGAAATCCACTATGGGAAGCAGAAAGGGTAATTTAGGTCTTGGATATCCCTCATTATCCTTTCTTAATTTTTGTGGGCCCCCTAAGGACCCAGAAAGGGTCTTGTAAGACCTCCAGAGAAAACCTCACAAAGTGTCTGGAATGCTGAAATAGATATAGAAGATCTGGAGGAAGAAACAAGACAAAAATTATGTGCTAGTTTTCTTTTACAACTGTTTCCATTAGTACAAGTCTGTATATTGCAACCATTTCTGAAACAATTAGAATAAAGCTTTTTCTGTCCCTGAACCTTGTTGAGTATTACTGCTGGGTGAGTGATCTGGCAACACCGAGTATTCCATTTGTCAGGAAACTGGAAACCCTTGGCTGTTTCTCACTTAAGTTTAGGGATTCCCAGGTCTTTGACCAAGCAACAAAAGCTGAGCAGTAGGCTACTGTGATGGGTACCAGTTTTGAAAAGAGAAAAACATAATTATTTTATAATGTAATTACAGCTAGGCCCAACACATAGATAGCTCTGTAGTTAACTACTCACTTTTTACAGATGTTGGTCCGAGAGATTATGTCCTCTACTTTTAGCAATGACCAGCAATTTTGTCTGCTTTGGGTCTTAGGCATCCACAAAGAAATGTTAAACAGACCCATTTTCGAAGTGAAAATTACTGATGAAAGATCTTCTGCAATATTTTTTCAGCAGTAACGAATGCCTGGCACATCTAGAAAGCTTATTCAAGGGACATATTTCTCACTCTACCACACCCAACAGAAGTTTCATGGCAATGAATGAAATAGATTTTGAAATTATCATATTGCATTGCTATGACAATCTCCCTTTCCAAAGGGAGGAGACTTTCTTTCAGTTATTTTCCTTTGGAATTTTTATAGCAATTTGAAAAAGCAATTACCCACAAATATGAAAACGAAACAATTATAGTGAAAGCAAAATAGTTGTTGCTAGATTCCTAATGTGATGATGATAACGTACAAAGCTAAGTATGCCTGAGAAAATAATGGTAATTCAGAATTGTCCTTACCTTCAGTGGCACTTCCAAGGCCGTGGTTTGCTGCAGGGACTCCATTGTTCTTTTTACCAGTGCTGTAAGGTAAATTTGAAAACCTACAGCTTTATTTTCCGTGTTAGAATTGTTAAATATAAATATAAATATAAATATAAATATAAATATAAATAAATATATGATCACATTTTATATTTGGTTATATAGTACCTGTATTTCTGCATTAAAAAAATTACCATTTGCAACTTTTTCCATTTATTTTAAAGTTATAATTTATCTCTTGTGAACAGTTTAATTTCTTATTTTAAATAGAATTTTAAGGTAAAATTTGCACAATTATTTCATTTATATATCCCATATATAAAGAAGTACAGCACTACTATATTTCATATAGAGGTACATAGAGCATGTGTGAGTGTTCAGTTTTCAAGTTCAGTACTCATAACTATGTTTGATGACATTTTATACATTTAATTTTTTTCTCGTGCAGCCATAAAACTCAATTAAAACAAAGAAGCTAGGAAAAAAGCCCACAAGAAGTCTGAACTTTTAAAAATATTTTACTCTTCAAAGAGCCAAATTTTTAAAAAAATCTTCCCTGTGGGATAGTGGAGCCATCAGAACTCTAAACAATTAAACTTCAGTATAATTCATGTAACTTAACAACTCATCATGCCATAACACTATGCTCACTATTACTGTGTGAATGCATCTATAATTATTCCAAATCAATCATTTGGGACCAGATTTTCATCACTGGTCCTGCTAATTAGTGTTTTGCTTGACAAAGATTGCTGCTGCAACAGGTAGTGTTCTAATAAAAATCAAAGACAGATGCAATGGATCAACAGCTTTTAAAAAATAAGTAATTTTTGGCTAGTGACAGTGAAATAGGAATAGCAGGTGGCCCTAGAACCTCCACTGCTCTGACAGGACGGATGACTAAATAATGTATGTTGTCATGTGCCTCACAGACCTGAGAAAGAGCAGGCTCTGTGATATGAGGTGCTAACTGCTGGAGCGAAACCCTCATGATTACCGGGCAGCTTCCTTTGAAGTTATCCCTCGCTGCACATCACAGCTCTTTGGCAGCTGAGGTTAGAGGCAAAGGAGCGACAAGAACTCTAAGAAGCTGTGGATGTTGTTGCTCTGGCTGCTGCCAAAACCTTTTCTAATGATGCCAGCAATGAAGAGCAGTCTGTAATGTTTCGTGTCACGTCGCTGACACTGAGGCTGGCTTGATAATAATGATGAGGATAACCAGCTTCTGCCTGAACAGTGCTCAGACCGTGCTGCCTCGCTCAGACTGGTGTGCTAATGAGCTGTCATAAGCTTTTCCACGATGTCCTAATTATGCAGGAACTCAAAGGATCAGCAGATCAAGTGCCAGAGCTGAGGAAACCAAGACATTTGTTGAAGCTTCTATGTACAGCTACACCTGTAGACTTGGCTCGTGTTAGATTTGAGGCAGTTCATGGTCCAGTGTGGGACAGAGCAACATTTTTGGAGTGCAGAAATAAACATTGCAACCCACAGATTGTGAAAGGAGAAGTGCTGGCCTAAATAATTACTCATTTGTAATCCAGTCCAAGCCAACATGGCTATTAATAGAGTGTTGGACTGCCTCTGTCTTGAGAAGCCCACTTTGAATTTCAACAAGCTGTCAGCTCCAGGAGGTCAGCAATGCAGCAGATGCTGGGGCACCCCAGCCAGGTGGGATGCCTTCAGAAAGCTCACTGTGTTGCCAGTCAGTCCCGAGTAAACATTTTTTCCAAGCTATGACTGCATAAAACTTTTGAGAGGATAACATCTGATTTCTGCACCTCTCACGCAGAATCCCTCAGCTCTGTATGTTCCACCAGACACTTAAAAAGGGCACACTCAACTCTGTGCATCTTAACATTTTTTGTGTTGTTAGATAAATAAACAGCACTTGGGCAATGGGAGGAACAGGTCTTGACAAAATGAGCTCCAACAGATAGTAAAAGTGGAGCATGAGTCAGCAGCATCAGTTCCTGGGCTGAAAGATGTGGTGATGTGATGAAGGCTGCTGCCTGCCCATGCATTGAGTTAAACCAGTTTTCCCCTAGTTCTCTAGACCTCTGAATTTGACTAGTTCTGTCCCATTTAACTGTTATCCCCAAAAGGGGATTCATGATGGCAGCAATGACTGCAACAGCTTTCTCTGTTGGTTCACACACTTTTCGCTCTAAGGCATCTGGCACAATCAGAATTCTGCTGCATTCTTAAATACTCTTAATTTTAAAATGCACAGATTAAAGTGGCCACATCAGTGAACAAACCCAATGGTTCCTCATTCACTTTGACAACCATTAAAACCCTCTCCATGGGTTTGCTTCATTTTCTTCTTTTTTTTTCTGTCAGTTCAGCTCCCTGTTCTCTTTCTCATGTCACACTGACTTCTTCTCTACCCAGAGTTTAGTGGGTGGCATAGTAAAGCCATTCATTTCTAGCAATCTGAAGTTGTTGTGCCTGCATTTCAGCCTTTTGAAACCACTCCTTTGCAAATATCAAGAAAAAGCAGCTGGATTGCCATTCCTGTTCAGTGGTCTGCTAAGACAGTAAACAGTGAAGTAGGAAGAATTTAAACTACATTACTGTCTTTGCACAAAAATAAATAGGTATAGTGGCTGAATACATTTAGGCTGGAAATTTAAAGTTCTAGATTTTGGAGAGACAAAATTTTGGAATAGTCCTTAGTGAGAGCAATTTTTCATATGAAGAGGATAATTTATAAAAGAGACCATATGGCATGGGGGTATGTAATCACCAGAGAGGTCCCCTTTAGTCCTATGTACATTGTGTCTGATTCTCCCACTACTTTCTCAAATCTCCTTGAAAATTTCCCTCTTTCTTAAGGCTCAGAATAAATAATCAGACATACACAACTATATCTTCTTTATCTTATATACATTTTAGAGTGTAGTCACTAAAAAATAGAACCACAAGTGTTTAAATAGATCTGTCTCTACCACTCTTAGCTTTTTGTTTCTTTTCTAAGATTTAGGCTGGAGACTTTGGGGATAATGATTATTTCTGTTCAGTCAAGAATCTAGTATATCTGGGGCACATAAATTATTAATTTTAAAATGTTCCTTTACAGCCAGCCATATACTGCAATGGCATCTGTAAAATGCTGTTCTCTGAATCTTTGCAACTTTTCTCTCAAAATCCATAGTCAGCAGTTAGCGTTGTTGATTACACTCATCTTGAAATGCTTTGTAAGTGCTAAGTATGCATGCTAAAATAGTATGTATTTTTAAAAATGGTGACAGCAAAGTTAAAAGATTATAGAGGAACTGAAATTTTAACATATGTTTTAACATATATTAGATTTTCTTGATACTGACCAGAATAAATATGTTTATTGAAAGTGCTGTGAATAGGAACAAAGAAAAGACACGCATGCCTGCTGTGGAACAAAAGCTTATTTGTTCCTATCGAACTGAAGACATTTTTCAAGTGCGCTCACCTATGAAATTATGACTCCAGAAACATGTCAAAGCCAGCCAGACATATGATCTATGGAACAGGGATTTTTGCAAATTGAAAGCTATCTAGAGGCATCTTTAGTTTACGCACCAGTGTTTTTCAAGTTAGAAAAAAGCAGCTCAGAGGACAGAAAATGTCACTAACTTGTGATGACCAGTTCATTCTTTTGTTCTTCTGTTACTCTGGTCTCCTTTTGAACATGTGCATATTTTTATGCAGCTGTCTCAGTACCCAGTAAGCATAAAATTGTAGCATAAAATTGTAGCAGAATAGAATGAAATTTCATGGAATTTGTATGTGAGCCAAAAATGTGTACTGGCAGATGTTAAAAAAAAGTCAAAGATACTGTTCTTTAGGTAGCAATTGATCTTAATAGCAAAATAGATAGGCTTAATTTAGCTTGATTTTTTTTCTTAGACTGGTTCTTTTGGTGTTCTTAAATTTAAGGTAAGTACTTCTGCTGAAATATTTTATACCTGGTAAAATATTAGAAAAATTGTACATGTTCTAAAAATAAGAATAGATGCAGAAATTCTTTAATTCTATCAATACTATATGATTATAAATTAGTTTAAAAAAACAGCTTTAAAAATTACTCTAATGCACGGTGATATTGAACACCAAGCACTGGAATACATACATTTCCACAAAAACATGTTATTTTAAGTACCAAGTATCTTTCATTTAATTATCACTAATGGATGCAATTAAGCAGGCAGAAGGACATGGAACAACCCACAGTAATAGCCACTGGCAAAGTTCATCTTTCAAAGCCACCAGCTATTTATGGAACACACATTAGAAGCCAGATTTGGTGTAACTACAGGTATCCTTGTACTGTTAAAAAACCCTGTTATTCTGCTTTTCTTCACCCTGAAGTGTATTTCCCCTTTTAGCCATAATGCATTCAGCACAATCCAAGGGCAAAGAGGCATTTCAAACATAGCATGAAGCAGTGTCAGAAACAGTCCCCACAAAATGAAAAATAGGGTTCTGCCATTCCTAAATACTCTTCCAGAGTCTCTGCCCAGACTCACAGTCTTATCTGGGGACAGACCTGATTACGCAGACTTCAGGACGCAGAGATGCTGAGCCTTCTCAGATCCAAGAACCCAGTTTTTGGCATTCCCATAATATCTTCTGCCTTTCTGCTTCCTGGGCTGCTGGAGAGCTCAAGATGTGAGGAAGCCAGACAGGCAAGCTGGCTAGAAACCAGGCAGATTATTGATGGTAAAGCTGAGAGTCTTCTGCCCAAGCCAAATGCATTTCTGCCAAATGTTTTGATTTGAACTTCCCAAGCACCCTCTAATAGGAAATTAGGATTTTAAAAAGCTCTTTTGCTGTCATGTTCTTGCCCTAAACAGAGAATTGAGGGAAATAACATGCCATATCTTTAATGAAATTGCACCATTCAGAGTAGTATGTGCTTCATTGTATTTCAAAGTATGTCAAAGCTTGGCCACTCAAAACCTTGTTATAAATAAATGATGTTCTGCCTTGTCCAGAGTGAGCCATATGTGTACTACAAAACTGTGAGTGATGGATTCTTTTTGAAGAAACTATTCTTCCAAAATACAGGTAAGACCTTATGATGACCCACCTCATGCAGTACTTTATTGCAGATGTACCTCAAGAAAAAAAAAAGCTTTTTTGCTTGCCTCTTGTTTAGTAAGATTCAAAAGATTCCACATAATCTGTGCATTATTAGATGTACTGTAAATTGGATTTCTGTACGTTCAAAAGTACTGAAAATTCTTATTGGAGCATATGAAGTCCAAAGCAAGACTAAAGAAAGCACCAGTATTATGATTCCTTGAAGCAATTTTCAGTCGCCATTCAGGAGAGTCTTAGAAGCAAATAGACATTTTAATGTTGTGAAACAATTCAAAAGAGACACTTCCATTGGGGAAATGCTGCTGAGAAGGTTTATATTCTGCCCTATGATCTAATGAAATACCTTTATGTTCTTCATTTATAAATCTTCAAAATAGTTTAAGTTTCATATCCATTCTATGAATAAGAAAATGGAGACATATATTTGTTGTTGCTTTCCTGAAAAAGTAGATCAGAAGCATGACTGGAATGAGAATGCAAACATGCTGAATAGTAGGCCAGTACTTCTTGGATCACATTAAATGCAGGAGAATAACACAGCACTGAAGTGTAATCTATTAAAACCCTCAAAAACTGCTCTTTAGCTTTAATTCCACGTCTTTCCCGTTACTGAGCTTTGTGACTGTACAGCCGAGATTTCTCTCTGGATCATTAAACTGCAGGCTGGAAACCGCAAGTCAGCAGATTCTGCAATTTAAAGTTTCTGAATGGACAAAAGCTCATTAGATATGTAAAGACGAAGCTGACAGCTAAAGAATATTGGCAAATAAAAGTAAGAAGAGTAAGGATTTTAAAAAAGGGTGAAAGAACTTTAGGTAAAGAGATGAAAACCATATTTGGACTTTCAAAGTGCTAAAGTGAATTAGGAGTACCCATCCTACTGACACTTCTTTGGTTTAACACTCAGATATCTAAACTGTTACCTCAGTTGCAGCTCCTGAAATAATTGGAAAAGATTAGGAGAAAAGAGTGTTCCTATTTAGTTTCATCTGAAAGGAATCTAGGTCAACTGTTCTCAGACTGCTCTGTGATGTGAACCGAAACTGTTCACACTATGGACCGGGACAATAGGGAGATCTGCTTCAGCATGTACTTCTGACTGGAAGTGAGATGCCAGTGCAGATACACCCTTTCTCTGCCTTTTCAGATCAAACAAAATCCTCATTAATGACACTGAAGAAGTGCCAGCTTTGGACCCTTTTAAGACACCTTGGATTAGTTCTTCCACCAGTAGCAGAACTACTCACGAAACACAGAGTCAGGGAGGCTGGAAGGAACCTCTGGAGGTTACCTGGTCCAGCCCTGCTGCTCAGAGGGGGCACCCCGAGCTGGTTGCCAAGGACCTTGTCCAGATGGCTTTTTTACATCTCCAAGGATGGAGACTCCACAACCTCTCGAGGCAACTTGTGCCAGTGCTCAGTCACCTTCAGAGTAAAACAGTGTTCCCTGATCTTCAGAGGGAACTTCCGTGTTTCAGTTTGCGCCCATTGCCTCTGGTCCTGTCACTGAGCACCACCACTTCCTCTATGCCCACTTCCTTCAGATACATACAGGCAGTAAGAGGATGCCCTGAGCCTTTTCTTCTCCAGGATGAACAGTCCCAGGTCTCTCAGCCTTGTACTGGAGAGCCTAGAACCGGATGCAGTACTCCAAGTAGGGCTCCCCCAGTGATGAATAAAAAGGAAGGAAATCAATGTCTCAGTTTGGTCTTTTGTGTTAAGGATAAGATATGTTATCATTCTTCTGTTCTGACATGAATATATCTGAAAGTTCCTGTAACGCAGAATTTTCTTTTTTTCTTTGCCTCTTTGGGCAAAGTAGAGACAAATTGAAAAAATCAATCTTCAATCAGCAGAATGAAACAAACTTCCATCTTGAACATTCAAGCTTGCCAGCCTATGTTAAGTGCAATGACAATTTCCAAGGTATCTCGGACCTCTAGACTGCCCAGGTCCATTTTCAAAAGGTCATCTTAGCACCTTCAATTACAGGGTGATAACTTTGAAGCACAACAAGGAATTTACAGGTATGTTTGTTCTGCACACTGCAGCTAGACCTGGAGATCAGCAAACGAATTACTGTACAGTGCATACTTCAATCTTGAGTATTTGAACTGCACTCTCTTTGCATTTTCAGAAAAAAAGCCTCCAGTCATCACATTTCTATAGTGGGATGATGTATTACTACTACACATACAATAGCTAAAGGTTTTTTCTGTTATACTTGGAAAGTATTGATTTTTCTGCATTTGCTACAAATTCATACTAGTAATGGAGATCTGAATTTGACCCAATGAGGGTAGAATCTATGATTTTCTATATGTATAAGCAACCATTAATTATTTTTATCTTTTGGGTATAATATTAGCTCTATACTTTATGCAAATTGATGCAAAATAAGATACTAAAAATCCTTCCATGCTGTCCTACAGATCTCTCTCAATATACCACACTTCCTAACTCAGAAACTATGTCACTTTTAGACATTGTCTTTTCTGAACAGATACTGCAACCTCCAATAACTTGTATCATGTTATTTTAATTTAAATTAGATTTTAACTCCTGTGTTTAGAGGTCAAATGTTAACATATTAACTTAATTCATTACAATGCCCTGAATATATTGAGCTGAAATATTTCCCAGGTAGTTTGTTTAGATTAGATAGAGGTTTAATGTTCTCATTTTGAACTAATACTCACAAGAGGGATCAGTGATGAAATGAGACTAATATAGCAAATTGCACTGTTCAAATGAACGCAGCACAAGAAGGTGGAATTAATTTTTTATTAAATGCTTAGGCTATAATGGAAGGTATTTCTTGTATTTGTTCATTTAAAATATTTGTGACATTATGCTAATTGGTTTAGCCAAACATATTGCTGAGCTTCAAACTAGACCAAAGTTTGTGAATAAACATTTGGTGCCTACAGGAATAAATGCATTACTTAATGGAGAAGAGACCCAACCGTCTGCTATGTGCCCTCACTTGCTCGCTAAATTTGTACCAGATGCTGAGACAAACCCTGGCTTAGGGAAAAATGTCTGGAAGTAAACCAGATGAGAGGATAGAAACACAGGCATGAACTTTTACTAACCTTAATCTTGAAAGTGCCATCATAAAGGTTTCTTAATATAAAAAAGCAGTAAACTAACTTAGAAATTACAGTACAGTATAATGTGACATTAAGAATGTCATACTTTTTTATGAAACAGGCCCCAACCTAAAGTGCTTAGGAAGTTACTTTTCAAACTCATTTATTTCCTTCTAAAACCATAGAGGAAATATTATTTACTTTTACAGGATTTACACAGTGGATGATGGAATCTTGATTAAAAAAACTAAATACAAATAAGCTCTTTATTTGGTAATGAATTCCAAATGTGTGTATCACATTTTATCTACATAAGAGTCAGTGGTGGAAAACATTCTGAAAAATCTGCTTAGTATACATTTTCTTAATTTTGAGAATCAATGTGCTGCTTCTTGCTACATTAGATCTTTATTCTCTGAGAAATCACAGGATATGAAGAGTAAAAATGGGGTGGGAGGGAAAGAACAAGAGAGATTGCATTTACCTGAAAATTCCTGGATTTGAGAATCTTCTACTTCAAACAACAATTCATCATGGATCTGGGCAATTAACCTGAAAAATTTCAGAGACATCAGATAACATATGCAAAAAAATTCTAACAGTGCTTTCCATTCATGGATAAATTGAAGTGAAAATAAACATCCAAAGAAAATGTAAAAATCATTAATGGACTTAAAAGAATTGCCCCTCCCATATTCTGAAAACATTAAGGCCCATGCTTGTAAACCCAAATTGTGCTTGCTAGCTTATAAACATCATTCAGGGATTTGATGACATGACAAGGTATTACTTAAAACCAATATAATTTGCAGAAAAATGCAAGAAATTATGGAGACAGACTATGTTTTGTTAATATAGCTTGTTTTTTTGGATTGGATATAAAGAAGAGATTTTTCCCCATGAGGGTGGTGAGGCACTGGAACTGGTTGCTCAGAGAAGTTGTGGATGCCCCATCCTTGGCAGTGTTCCAGGCCAGGCTGGATGGGGCTCTGAGCAGCCTGGTCTAGGGAAGTGTCCCTGCCCATGGCAGAGGGGCTCAACAAAATGGTCTTTAAGGTGCCTTCCAACCCAAACCATTCCGTGATTCCATGATTTAAATTAAATGTCGCCTGCAGACTTTTCTTAATAGCTTTTCAAATAATAGCAGTTATTCAAGTAAATAATTCTTTACAAATGGCTGAAACATCAATATGGTTATGACTTATAACTTTTCACAGCTTCTTAAGATAGTTTCACACTGCCTTAAATTACAATGTGACATTGACTAACAGTGTGGTGAGCTCTAATAATAGATCTTAAATTATTAGTCACTTACAACACAGTCAGAAGCAGAGTGAAACAGATTAACATATTTCTAACAGGAAATTGGGACACAGGACACAAAAAAGAAATAGGTGAAAAGAGCAGGATCATCTGTAGCAAGAGAATACCATTATGTGAAAAGTTATAATTTCTAATTCAAGTAAATTAATTAAAGCAAGAGTGTCCTCAGAACCATTGAAATGACATGCAAAAGGTATAAATCAGAACAGTGAATATTAAAGATGAATAAACAGTGAATCAATGGAATAAGTGAAAATTATTGCATTGATTAAACCAATGCAATAAAAACAAGATAGGCTGGTTATTGTTTGTACCAGAGTAGTGTCTCATGCTTTCAGTCAGGATTAGAGCACCATATATTCTGAATATTTGGTAAGGAGAAGTCCTTTCTTAGAAGAACTTAAAATGTACATTAAAAAATCATCATAAATTTAGCATTATTTAGAAATGGAAGAATAGGATTTTCAAAATCTCCCAGCATTGTAACAACTGATCATCTCACCTCCATGCTAAAAGTAAAACTGGAGGGGGAGGGTTGGACCAGAATTAAGAGCTACCTTACATGTGCCCAAAAACCTGTGTAAGTAATGTAAATTAACTCGAATTTTGTCTCCAGACAGCAAAATAGACTTGGTACAATCCAACATGCTCCAGTTCACCCACTGAAAGCAGCCCAGCTCCTTTAGCCTGGCTCTCCATCTGGGCTAAAGGAGCCTGTTTCTCATCCACATCATCCTGAACAGCCCAGTCCATCAGCTCAGTCACATTGCCAGTTGACTCAGGAACTGCACAGAGCTGCAGAGTTACATCTGCCCCATCTTAAACATCTAGTGATTAATTTGAAGTTCAGGACATGTTCTGTCTGCTAAATACAGAATTAGAAGTTGGCATTGCTGGTTCTCTGTCTACCTCTTCTACTCTCCTAATGCACATTCACTTAGAAAATGGGGATAATATTTGTGAGATCTAAGAAATGAGTATTTCTAATACACTTCTATTTTCAAATGAAAGCTATTACAGAAGATTTAATTAACGCTAAACATGATTTCCTAGATTGATGCCAAGAAGTGAAATAGTATACCTTATTTCCTCCTTAATGTTCATCAAACAAGTTAGATATTTTTTGATGATGTCTTATCTCTTTTTCTTACACGTTTCACAGCAGCTTAATGGGTTTTGGTCTTACAGTACAAGGCCACCTGTATTTTTTCAGGCCTGCTTAAGTAACAACACTTGCATGCAATATGCTATTCCACAGAAGGAAGCATTCAATTTGACATCAATAAAGATGAAAGAAAAAAATCAAAGCAATTTGTACATTCAAAATTTACAGCTTTCGCCATTCCCCTGCATGCACCCACCCAGTCATTGCACACTCTGAGGGAAGGAAGTTTGAAAAAAGCCCCTATATTTTTGCTTAATAGCTTAATTGAATTCTCTTCACTTTGAAGGAATTTTGCAATAGCAAGCTCCTCTCATCATCTTGTGCTAAAAGGTATGGCCAACTGGATTAGAAAGAGCAAATCAGGAAGAGACTAGTATTTTTTTTAATTCTACATATTATAAGAATGCCTTTGATTTAGAAACTAGTATTTTATTAACTATGTTCTTGCCTGCCTGAAAATTAGGTATCATTTTTGATGAATGTACATATGATTTCCTCTACTGAGAAATATGACTTGCATCTGAGCATGCCTGTGGTGTGGAGCTAGAAATAGTGCTAAAGCCTGACTCTTCAAATGCAGAAATATTTGTGTGGCTGCCAGCCTGAACACAGCTTTTCACATCAGTTTAGTGAGCCCAGCATACAATAGCTGTCTTAAACTATTATGCAGCACTTCAGAATTTTTAAAAGAAAATATTTTTCATTCTCTTTGACACTACATTGATCATTCTTCCAGTTTCCTATAAAGCAACACAGAGACTAAACTTTGCAGACCTTCAATGGATGCACCCAGCTATCACTACTATAGCATAATCATATTAATGAATTATACATGCCAAAACTAATCAAACCGTTCTCAAAAGATATTTTTCATGGTATTGTATTTATGAAGCTATATTGTTAGAGCATACTTTTCCCTAGTACCAGGCCAGTTGCCTATTAAAAGAACTAATGAGGATTCTGTTACTGTAAATCAATATATTCCAGGTCTGGACTTTTCTGTTCTAAAGTACAGAACTGCAAGCTTTTCCATGACTACTTCAAACACCTAGAAATAAGTACACTATTGAACTGAACTCAACAAAACAGCTGTTATCTTATTAGTGAGCAACTGTATTTTTCTTTATCACTAAAGGAACATCTTTCTGTCTAAACTGCAAACGAGCACTGTGGCACGACATGTGGCAGGCTCTAGTGTAAGTATATTTACTAGAAGTATAGAGTGTAGGAGAGGGGAAAAAAAGACAAGATTGTCATAGTCTTTATCAGAAGGAGGTTTTTAACAGTGATGTGCAGTGTTTCAGGACATTAGAATGTGCCAAGAGATGCTTAAACTAATTAAATTCATGCTTCTTCTACAGACAAGGGACTAAGGCTGGTTCTGACCTAGATGTTCTGAGCTCACACTTGGAAAACCCCAGCTCTGTGCATTGACTTTGTGAGGGTGCCACCTCCCAAAACAGCTACATACATTTTGGATACCTGAAATCAGACAAAGGATAACCCTCAACATTTTCGTGATACATTTTTGCATCACCAGGGAAATTTTTACTGCTGTTAACACCACATCCAAAGCATAAAATGGTTTCACTTTCCAGACTGGTCTGTAGGAAGATAATATGAAATATAAAACACCAACAGTTTAGTGGTGGACATGGCAGTGCCAGGTTAACAGTTGGACTCAATTACCTTAGAGGGATTTTTTCCAATGTAACTGATTCTGTGATTCTTTATTACATCAAGCTGTCTGTTCTAAGAGTTTGAATAGAAAATACATTAAAATAAGGTTTAAAACTGGGCAACTGGAAAAGCTTTAAATAAGAGGGTTTGATCATCATGTATAATATAGCTGGACTCAATGATCTTAAAGGTCTTTTCCAACCTAATTGATACCATAAAATTCTGTAAGGAACCAAGGACACCTTACTCTGGCCAAGAACCAGGCTGAGAGCCCAGATAAAAGTTTAAGATGGTTCCTGTTGGATACTTCTACATTTTCAGAAAAAAAAAATGGTGCAGCACCAGGTTACAGCTTTTCTGATTCTGAACTAGAGCACTCCAGTGTAAAATTTCCACAACAAATGACACATTTTATTTCTAACTTGCAGACATACTGAGAATAAAATCTGAACAAGTGATTTCCTAAAGCAAAAGGATTCTCTCTGGAGAAGGAGTGAAGATGAATTATTTGAAATCCATCAAGATTTGATAGCTTGAGTAAAAATTCTAGTGAAAAAATCCTATAATGCATCTTAAGAATATATAACAACGCTTTTTTTTAGTTAAGTTTTTATATAAGAACAATAAAAATGTAAACATAAAGTTACTAAAAGTACACTGCTTTAAATAGGGCATTAATGATCACTTGGTAGCACAATAAATATTATAAAATATTTTTTAAAAATGTTTTCTCTAATATTTTCAAAGTATTTGTCACTTTCTATTCCCATAAGGTTTTCATCTTATTTAAAAAAGCAGTATGTCTCTGACCACTGAAATTAAGATCATACAACAGATTTTATCTATTTTTTATCAGATTTTATATCCTAAATATTAATATCCTCATCTCTCATCCTATGCTATTCTCCTTTTTTATATAATCAAATCAATCTATAAAATAATAATCCAACTTGTAATATCACATTTTTTGTTTTGAATATGAAACCAATAAATGCTTAATGGGAGACATCCAAATTGCAGATATGGGAGTACACAGTTAAAACTTTGTATATAAAGACAAGTTTAAAAGAAACAAAAAAGCATAAAAGCTGTTAAGTGGTTAGGGAAAAAAAAAAAAAAGATAAAAACAATAAGGTATTTTTTAAATCAGGCAAATGGAAGAATATAAAAAAAAACCAAGCAAGCCGTTGAAACCAAAAAACAAGTGGAAATACGTGTCATGTTTTTTAAAATGAAAAAAATAATTTAATTATTTGAAAAATTGATACATTCACACTTAATAAATTAATATTTAATAAAATAAAATCTTGACTTAAAAGGCACATAATGGAACACTTTGCCAGAAAAAGCCAGAATGGCTGCTCAGGTAACAAACACTTGCACAGACTTCGAGAACATTTAGAAATGCTGACATACAATGATTTTGTGGGAAGACTTTTAAATCTTACATTTCAGAACTTAGACTCATCCCCACAAGCAGAGGCAGATGAAAATCTGCAGACAGGCTACCCTACTACAAATCTTACACCTCCCTCCTGAAGCATCTGCTACAGGGCACACTCACAGATCATGGACCAGATGGAAGCTGGATCCAATTCCTCTCAGAAACATCTATGTTCCCTACGCTAAAACACTATTCATTTATTTCCTGATACTACTAATCCTACCTGTTATTTAATTGTGCCACAGTTTCCCCACAGAAGTACACAGATTCCAGTGCACAGAATGAGCATTGCCGTGTAAGGAACAAGATTATTATAATTTCATAATATCTGGTAGAATTTTCCCTTTTTTTAAAATTTTTTGAAGCTGGACCTATCAGGATGCCTAATGTGGTGGTATAAAACTTATAGCTCAAGATACTTCATGCCTGCATAGATAGATGTTCCTTGCTGTAACTTTAAGATACCAGTTTTGTGATAAAGACAAACCTATTTTAACATTTTAACCATTAAAATTCAGATAGCCTGTGAAATGGGTTCTCTCAGCAGCTACATCATGAAGAGCAGGAAACTGAACAGATGGCTAATTAAAGATAATAGAATTTTTGCATGTATCCAAAATGTTTGAAAACATACCAATCTAAAAGGTGACCTACCAAAGGGTTTTATAAATGAAATATATTTATTTATGTCAAACGTCTTACATAAAGGAACAGTGAAAAACATGCTACATCATGCATGTGCTTTTTGGCTGTGATATTTCAACATATTAAATATACTTAGCTCTTTCTATAAAGAACAAATTACTCTGAATTGCTCTGGCTCACGGAGCATGAAGTGTTCAGGTAACAGCTCACCATCTTGTGGATATATGCAAAATACTTCTTTGGTTGTTGGAGGAAAGTGATGATTTTTCTAAGTTACAGCTTGCCTAGAAATCCAATGTTATTTGGCTGCTTTGGGAGGCAAAGAGCTACATATTGGACAAGAGCTACAGAGAATGCAATATGACCTGGGAAGTTTCCTTCTGCTACAGAAACAAAAGCTTTTTTTTGTGAAATGACAGCCTGATTCTCCTCTGAAGCAGAATCCAAAACTTCTCTTTTCCATGTGGTTCAATTTCTCCGGTATTAGGCTAAGGATAAAAGTTGCCCACCTTGCTAGAGTTAATCCATTAACTGGGCAGGAATTCTGGGCATATACTGTGTGGGAATTGTGGGCAGAATACCAGAACAAAAAGCATTTATTTGAAAATCCTGGTTAACTGCTAGAGAAGAAACACGAGAAAAAACAGTTCTTTAACTCATGAAGAAACAGATAAAGGGACATAAGATTTATGCCCAGAATTAAAGAAAATCAACACACATAGGAGCAGCACTAAGCATTTTACTTAATGTATTTGTTTGAAACTATGATGTAATCAAGAAGCTGGGTTCATTAGTAGGTCCTCTTGCATGAATCTGAGAGATTACAAGCAGTCTATAAAGTAACAATGACTGAATCCCTACACACCTTATAAAAATGCCTCTAGATTCTTTGTTGCACTAAAACTGAAGCCATTTCCAAGAAATGAATCATTTGTGATTTATCACATGACTTGTATCTGAAAAAAATCCAGGTCACATAACACAATGCTTGTTCCTGGGACAATAAGAGCTGTTTCTAACTAATCTAGCTATCTGCAGAAGTGAGACGCATTTACAACTCACCAGCAGAGAAAACCATTACATTGATTAGGGTGTTTATTCCTTGAGGAAGACATACGAAACTCCAACAGCCACTGCCATTGAAAAGCCACGGGGACCAAGAAAATAAATCTTTTGCTTTCATTTGCTGGTGGCTTCTCCTTTTCAGATCATTCATTTATGTTTGGCCTGTGGCTGAACCTGTTTCTTTAGCTAGGCTCCAGACACGCTGAGAGGTAAAGCTGCGTGTTTGCAGCAGAGTGCCAAAGGAACAATAAATTGGTGCAAAAGCAGAATTGGTGGATTCACACTAAATTACTCAAAAGTTCTGTAGACTTGTTAAAATTAATGTGCATGATTTTGAGATATTATAATTTTTAATGACTTTCTGAGAAGTCCATGTAGTACCAGGTAGACTTTGGATAACATCAGTGCTTCTTCAGCTTACGAAATGATAATATGTACAAGAATTGCTAGAGGCAATTATTCATCAATTCACCAGCATCCTTCTTTCCCACCACATTTCCGTGTGACTGTCACTGCAGTGATGTTTTAAACACTGAAAAGAACTACAACTGTCCATCTGCGTTCACTGAGTACCTTTGCACTCTCATCAATTCCATAAATCTATCTTTCAGCTGCTACTGTATGCCTTGATCTCACTTCAGAAGTTTCTCTGCTATCATCTGCCTGCAGGGAACATCGTGTGGAGGTTCTGTGGATTGCATCAGACAGGTAAAAGCTGTCACTTAAATAATTTATGTCAGCAGCACATTTTCAGTGAGCAACTTGGCCAGCAGCAGCAGAACAACATCTTAAGAAAGATCTAGGTAATACAGAAGAAGTCTGAAAAAATTTTGATTACTCATCAACACCGCACAAAATGCAGTGATATTAACACTGATGCCAGTAGCCAATCCATACTAATCTGTATCATATGTATGACATTTAATGCTACTTTTCCTGATCTCTGTAAAATTACTTCCAAGTAACTGATTGTCTTCTTACTGTCAACTGCATAAGCTGCCAGGCTGGTATTTGAGTTAAAAGATGAAGAAACACAAAGGGAAAAATGAGACTGCTAGTTGACAGAATTGATCAGTCACAGGGGAATATACTGTTTCATCAAGAATGCCTCTCTGATGAAGCATCATGAAAATGGAATTTGATTACCTTTCCTGACTTCCAAATACGGTATCATATGTGCAAACAATAACTGAAAATCTACTGACTGCCAGTCACACAAAAATGAAGCTTCACACTACTGGGTCAGAGATTGCTCACAGCTGAACAGCCTCCAGTGCAGAAACAATGAATGCAGTGTTGCGAGTGAAGGCTGCAAACATACCTGCAAACTAACACTAAAAACTGTAAGATCTTATTTAGAATTATTTTTTCTTTATTTCTTAGGTAAGGAAGACAAAATGTTGAGCTTTAGCCAAAACTTAGCTATGCTTAATAGGATACTGTCTCCTAGTGTAAATGTTCATAATCACTTCTAAAGCGTGTAAAAATGATATTTCTCTTTGATATGCTGTTCAAAGTGAAAACCCTGTTTCCAAAATTAGAAATTCTAATAGGGAAATAAAGACACTTACAAGGGGATGAAGATAGAAGAAAAGATAGTAGTGTGCTATCTTTGGAATGAATACAACCTGATGGGGTGATAATAGGAGATTGATTGTATTTCTCATTTTGGAAGAGCTACTGTGCGTTCCCACTCTTACAAGAACACCAATTATGTACGTGCTTCCTTTCAACAATATTTTTCAAACGGCTTTATAAAGGATGTTAGAATCATTATCCTGACCTGACTGATAAGAAAATCAAGAAACAGACCACTGAAAAAATAACTAACTGAATGCTACCTGGCAGACAAGCAGAAACATAATATTTCAAGTTTCAGTCCCATATTCCTTTGGCAAGATCCCTCTGATGCTTTCAAATGCCACTGTCCAACCAGGTGAGTGTTCACAGAATTTACAAAGGCATTGATTGTGCTTTTCTGACAAGCCTGGACTGTAAGTACCTATTAAATATTACAGCAAGGACTCATTGACTATTAAAACACTCGTCTAGCAAAGGCATCCAGTTGTTAATGGCTGGCAGAAGTTCAAAATTCCTGTTTAAAACAGTCTATCCTTTTTAAATGCCCTTGCAGTGTTGGTCTTTCCCAGCTGTGACATTTATGATAGGAACAAGCAGGATAGGCAGTGATACTTTTCTGTTATCTGGTGTAACCATTCCCCCATGCTTTCACAACACAAGGAATTTCAACATGTACAGCTCCAATAGTTCCCTATGTCTGTTACCTCCCTAGCCATTTGGTCACATTACTTTTTAAAAGAAATAGTTTTGAGAAAGAACAACCCAAATAAAATTTTCTGTTGAGAGAAGAAAACATTCACAAGTTTTATCAGATACGACATTAGTAGCAAAAAACTTGGGCTTTCTCAGAATTACAACGAACAGCCAGTTACTGAACCTAAACCTCTGTGTGCCCGGCAGGAACTGCAGAAGGGAGTATGTTCTTTGCCCTCTCACCACCCCCACTTGCCCCCTCGACTAAAGGCTGTTGGCTGCTGCTTTATCACTCATCTAACGCAGAGTTATGCCTGCTACTGCTGCAGAAATTTTCATGCATGCCACAGCTGACAGATGCTGGGCTCTTCATTCACCTCAGGTAGCAAAAAGAATTGTAAAATCAGTGCAGACAATCTACCTGAAAGAGTACAATGCAATATGGGATAGTGCTTCATCCAATTTTTAATACACACATGTATCATTGTCTGAATGTAGGCAGGATCTTCACCAAAGAACCACTTCCCTTTTCAGATTTGTACTAGTGGGCCACTTAATTTTTCCTTTTTTTTCAATGGTTTGGTGGTATTTTGCTTAAAAATTTGAAGAACATTTAAGAGTCACTCAGAAGTTGTTTTATTTTTAGCATGAGTTGAACTTTGAATTCAACAAATGGAATTTATATTTGTAACTAGAAATTATATTTTCAAACATTGATCAAATAAGACAGTACTGCTGTGTGTAAATGATACACACACAAACACACACAGATTATTTAGAGGGTCAGATAATACCCATAATTGCCAAGTATATTTGGAAAGCCAAACCCTATTTCTTTGTACCGAGATAAACACCCACAGAAGTCCTTTATGCATGACTGCTACAGCTCAGTGGTTATGACCCTTTCTAGATGACAACAGAAACACTGATGTTCCGCACTACTTGCTATCTCTGCTTTTGTCTGAACTTCTACTGCACCAACTCATGTTCTACTCTATTGTTTGCTGCAGCATTACCAAAGATGAGAAACCAGTTATTTGGGGACTTTTCTACATGCTTGCCTTCAAAGTCTCTTTCTATTGTAGCAAATAATAATGCTCACTGGCTGTCTGGACCAACTTCTCCACAGGAAAAGTAGACTTCATTATTTCTGCTACTGGCATAAAACTCTTTGAGGACATTCTGTGATCTCCCACCCAACTCTCAGCAGTCACAACAGAAGAGAATCATGATGACCGAGCTTTTCTTTAAAGAAAAGCCATCTATACAAGAATAAAAAATGCTCATTTATTTTCCTTGAGCACTGGTTTCCTGATTCCTGTTTTTTTTCCCAGCCCATTGAATGTTCAATTCCCACTGTACAATACACTCAAAATACAGGAAGGATATGATCAGTGGGCTTGATTTCAAAGGTGCAAAACTACCACTGAATTAGATCTGACCGAGTTTAAATGACCCCAGGGCACTTCAACGCCTTGGGATGCATTTACAGATCCAGCCATTTAAGCACAAAGACATAACTTTAACTGTATAAAACCATTCCACGTGTCCTTGCTTGTTAAAAGATTCAGAGGTACACACAGTATTTCTAGAGCTGCTTAAAAGGCCAGAAACACATTCATTTCAACCAATTTTTTTAAAAACCAAACAGTTTTTCACACATTCATTACTAACCTGGCTGTTAAAGTCGGAGAAATGACAACAGAGGCAAAAATCTTCACCATAGCCATTTTACAAAGATCAGCTGCAGAGCCTATGAAAGGAAGTGATCTGTTTTTAATTTAAAGCATGCACAAGGAAAATGTTCTTCTTGGAACTATCGCATAAGAACAAAAAACATCTGAAGATTTTGAATTATAAGAATTTTCAAAACGAGCAGATTCAATTAATGTAATATGTGAAACAGATTATAAGGTCAATAAATAAGAGAGGAAATAATTACATGTTAATTAAAACTAGAAAATAACAATATGAAATTATGTGTTAATTAAAGGTGAATTTTTCAGTCATGACTATAGGTTGAAAAATTGCTTTCTATAAAAAAAAGTATGAAATTATCTACCTCTAAGCTTTAATTAAAATTTACCTATTAATCAATTAAAATTTAATGTCACAAAAGGTCAGAACAGGGTTTCAGTGATGCATTTCAATTTGGAGCCTTAATTTTGCACTTTTTAATATTTCCCTGTGTATGTAATGTATATTCATTACATTACAGTGTTAAGAGCAGTGGTGCATAAAACAGTGTCATGGTACAGAATAGATTACACATTTCTGGTGATCAAGAGGCAGAATCACTCTCCAGGCCTGCAGTCTGGTGAAGGACTTTGTTCTGAACCAAACATTTTACATAAAAGATTTATCACATAAAATACAGAAACAATCTTTTAAGTAAAGATTGGGAGCCATAATCCTCCTTGTCCTGTTAGACATCCTAAAAGTCCTAGATCAGACATGGTCCTTTTTGCAACCCTGTAACTCAATGAATTCTGAATTGTTTCTTCCAAATGATTCAGCTTTCAGAATAGGAGCAAAGAACAGCCAGGTAGCCAAGTGATAAGGGTACCCTGCTGAGAGGCAATCAGAGAATCACAGGGTATCTCCAGTTGGAAGGGACCCATAAGGACCATCAAATCCAACTCCCTGCTCCTTGCAGGACTCTCAATCTGAACCATGTGACTGAGAGCGTTGTCCAAACCCTCCTTGAACTCCGTCAGGGACTGTGACCACCTCCCTAGGGACTTTGTTCCAGTGCCCAAATACCCTCTGGGTGAAGAACCTTTTCCTAATATCCAACCTAAACCTCCCCTGACACAGCTTTGTGCCATTGCCTCAGGTCCTACAGCTGAGGTAGGACCTGAGGTAGAGCTGAATTGTAACTGAAGAATAATATGCTGTACATTGGTGAAAACTATTGAATTGGGAAACAGTCAAAAAGAGAAAAAACACTATGAAAGAAATGGGAGAAACCCAGCTGTAGTAAGTCAAAGCTGCAATTCTACATTCTTCTCAATATTGTCATGCACCTGAAGTCTTCTGCTATCAGTCGCTGCTACCATAATCCAAATGTAAACTACTTAAATAATTAGACTATTTGTTATAACTACAAACCACATATCAAATGCAATTTAGTACACTAAATGTGATTAAAGGTTTTATCATCATTTAGATAGTTTTTACAGTCTTGAAATATTACCTCATAGCTGAAACCTTAAAATTTAAAAAAAAAACCACTGTAGTCTAGAATGAAATTTTTTATAAAATTTGGGGATACTGAATATTTTAGAGCTTTGAATCCTTGCTTCACTACACCTTATAATATTATATTTTGAATAACAATTACATTATTTTTCATTGCATTTGTCCTCTAGTATTATTTAAACTGACAGTGAAATCTGGCAATGTTATTATTTTAGGTACATAGAAGTGAGTGCTTCATAGACTGTCCTGTGATAGCCTTGCTCCAGCTCTTAGGACAGACGGGCATTGCAAGTGCTGCTCAGAGGGCTCTGTCTCTTTATTAATGCTACACTGTGAGCTCTGAAGGACTCACAGAATGAGAATTAAAATTAGAATTAGAATTCTAGATCTGTAGGTATCCTTGCGGAGACAGTACTTAAGGAGTGTCAAACACGGCATAAATACCTAAGTAATTTTAAAAGTGAAATATTAAAATGAATAATATTTGGAGAGGAAAGCAATATTTTCAAAAGGAAAATTCAAATAACTTTATAAGGAGCATGCCCTCACCATGTCTAGAAAGCACCTTTTCCTTGACTGTAAACTTCCAGTATAACTTAAGGGAAACCCTGTCAGCATCATCCAACTTAAAAAAGAATTCTTCTAAGGGGCAGTTTGGTAGGAGGGATCTCAGTCTTGGGCTGACAGCTCAGCTTTTTTTCCTTTGGGTAGCTAAATTCTGTACACAGCTGAACCCCAAGTGACTTAACCAGAGTATGTTAATGACTCAGATTAACATGTGAGCACATAATGCTGACTTTTGCATTTCCAATCTACATGTCAAGTGTTTTTTTGTGGAAAAAACACCTTTTTTCTTACCCTCCACAGAATTAAGTTTGAAAGTTTCAGCAAAAAATGAGCTGGATTTCAAAATAAATAATAACAATGCACAGTTATAGTAACATTCTGTATTTCTTAAAGTAAAGCTATCTGGCAAAATAAAAGCTAGAATCTGTAAGAAGCCTAATCACAGAAACCCTTCTGGAGTAACTAGCTATAAAACCCAAAAAGGAAATCGTTCAAAGAAACAATGCATCTGAAGAACTGAACTCTAGATATTATCTCTAAACATAGTTTGCATCAATACCTACATTTAACTATCACAAAGCACTCCAGTGTGTTGTTATTAATATTATCATTATATTATTCTGTTTATTGGCAATTTCCAAGGCAGACAGAACATATAATTTTAACTTCTTTTTCACAGTAAAACTTACGCCTACTCTAGTCGACTACTAGAATATTCATTCTTCCGAGATTATCAGAGTTGTTGCCCACTAAAGCCAAGCAGAGGTAGAAACAGGTGGGGAGATGGGAAGGTAGGGAGGAAGTTCCTTACCTTGAACAACAAAATTGACAGCCTGCCTCTCTGCTTGAGTGCGCAGCTTGTAATCCTGTGCATTGATATTGGCCAGGGGCCTTTTGCGTCCCATTATGGAAACCACGTAGCCTGGTAGGATTTAAATAAGAAATACTATTATGTGATATAGAGAGATTAAAACTAAATTTCAAAAATTATTTTAAAGATAATACAGATATTTGTAATTATGTGCTGCCTGAGTCAATTTAATATTTTGTCCTCTGAAAATAGTCAGAGCTTATTTATACCTTAAATGCTTACTGTATTTTTGGTTTAAGAATTATTTCACTCAGAGAATTGGTACATGTTATACATAAAAAAAACTTTTCTTCTTTAAAGCTGTTAAATTTTCATTAGGAATGTCTGCTGATAAACCACCAAACTCTCTCTGTGGGAGATGAAACTATAAATACCTAGCAGAATTAGCTATCTATTAGCAACCATAATTAGAGCTTTCCACACAATGAATAGTTTACTTGGGAATAGTAAAGAAAAATCAATTTGTAGAGTAATTAAATCAGTAATGAATATTTCCCGAAAATATAAAATAGGTTTTTTTGGGAATTTTTTTTTCCATTTTCTTAATGTAGCATTTCTGTGTTCATTTCACAGGCAAACTTCCTTAACCCTAATGTGGTGGGATTTTTTAGTTTAAAAGACGCATAAAAACACAGTTAAAACTTTATGTTAGGCCTAATGACGTATTTTGCTAAAAAAACACTATTTTGGAGGGCAAGTGAGAGGAGTTGAGAGAGGAAAAGAGCTGTGAGGATCTTCTTGTCAAAATGACACATGCAAAACTTAGCTTATCTTCAAAAATAAACTTTTATTCTTATTTTTAGGAAGATGAAAAATCATCCATGTTAAAAATACACCTTGAAAGAATCTTTCTGTATGTTTCTGATCACCTTGACTACCCATGAATTGTCATTAGATACCATGGAAGTTCAGACTGACACAGTATCTTCTCCTGCGCTATGCAAGCACAAGTGGTGAGGAGACCTCTTCAAACAAAAAGTTATCACCTTATTAGGGACAACACATACCCAGACTCATGTGCAGAGGATGAATTAATACAGCTTTCTGTGAATTAGTGTATTTCCAGGAGCATTGGTAGCAAAAGGACCAGTTTTGAAACAAGGAACTGAAATATCTGGAAGTTAGGATGTTCCTTGGCAAATCAGTCTTCCCAATTTAACATTTTCCATGAAAAATAGTATTTAAAGATGGAACTGTTGAAATATTATATTCTTAGGTAAAATTCGATTTGCTGCAACATCCTTATTCCTGTGAGGTGTGACTCCACAGGAGAATCACCCCTGCAATACTGATAACTGAGCAACATCCCCAAACAAAAACCATCATTCATGTAACAGAGGCAGAGAAGGTGACTGGGGTCAATGATTAATCTCCAAACGCACGCCTGAGCGAGGCCTTAATGTAGTCTTTTTAACATGCCAATAATTTTATCAAAAAGCAACAGCAATATAATAATATATACACTAACAAATACCTTCCTCATAAAATAATTATTTATATGCTTCTCGTGTCTGCATGGAGTATCAGACATTCATTACACCTACATAGTATTAGTCAGGTGGGTGCTGCTCACCTTTGAACTGCAGATAAGTAAAGGAAAATTACCTTACAATGAGCTCAATAGGCTGGAATGTTTTTGTTGGAAAGTTAGATCCGATGTGAATTAACAAGAAAAATATTAAATAATATTGATCTGCTGCAGATTTCTAGAGCTTGTACAACCTAAACAGATTGCTCTTCTAGCATTAATGGTTAAAAATGGGTGATAGACAGGGGTGCAAGGAGGAGTGAGAAGTAATTAGACAAGTGTGCTCCGATGACTTTAGAACATTAGTCATGACATTTTTGTCTACTGAACTCAAACCAGATTCTCTAACACAGAAGTCTGCTTATTGAAATTTATTCACTTTTAAGATAAGAATGCTAAGTTACTTTAAATAGATAATAAATATATAATAATTGTGTAATATTTTACTAGTATGTTACATTGGGGTTAATTACAGCCAAAAATGGGTGTCCAGTAACTTCCTTTTTCCTGAACAATATTAATGAATGAAGGAATGCAACTGTGTGACACAATGACAGTTCATATTTCCAGCAGATTTTTAGGTCCTACAAAGCACAAAAAATAAATACTACCCATTTTCATGACTAGAAGTCAATTATATGCTTCTATCATGACATTCACCCATACAGTGATGGGTAATATTATATTGCAAACTCACTATTTATTTCTAAAAAATGCCTTAGTACTGCATGTCCTATTAAGAAACAAAAGAACTCAATTTTGACAGTTCTGCTAATTAGCTTTTAAAAGACAATATTTCAAGCAGCTATGCTTTTCTCTCCTCAAATTACTGCACTCCTAGGATTCACTAAATATAAATGAGTGTGTAGACTAACAACAAATTTGATGCAAGAAGAGTTTGCAGCTGCTGGCTCCAGAAGCACTCTGCGCACATCTGCCATCACAGCTACCACCTGAACTTTAAGAACATAAATTCTGATTGATGTAAAGAAAAAATAAGCTTAAAAAACTGGCTGCGTAAATTGACTGAACTTCTGCAGTCCAGCAGCCATGTACCCAATTTATTAAGTAGAAGATTCCTTGGGCTTTTTTGTGTTGGAGTACATTATGTGTCAAAATGATGCAGTGTAACTTGACATTAAGTGAGGTTCACTCTGCGAACAGATGTCTTATTCTGTTAGTATCTTTCTGAGAAAAGGCAGACCGACTTAACCAGCTTCCTCTTAGAGCTAAAAAAGAAAAAAAAACCAAACCTGATTCACCAAGAAAGGATACTCCATCTTTTTTTGTTGTCCTGTAACTATCTGAATTTAGGTCAAGCTGAATCTTTGTCTCCATCACTGCCACAGATTGCTGATCAGTAAACACAATATGGTCATAGACTTTGGATTACCTTTATTTCGGCACTGTTCAATGGTTTTCTTTGTAAATTCATGTACTTTCTTGTATTTTTGCATAAAACTCTCTATAAACAGACCAGCTTGAACAGGAGTAATTCCCAAACAGTCAGCAAGACGTTCTTTACCTGGTGGTAAAAGGAATTATCTCTATTATCAATAAGGCAGAACAGAAAACCACTACATACAATAGCACTGTTACATGCACAATTAGTGGCATTAGTTAACTTCACTTACTTCTGTGAAAGAGGATGGATCTGATACACTAAAATCATATTGCAACAAAATAAATGTTTAACTCTGAGCTTGAATGTTTCACTGAAGTTACTGGATTAAGTACATAATTAATAAGAAGTATACAAGAAGTATGCAACTAAGAAATTCCTAGTTATAATTTACACCTATAATGTAGTTGAAATCTCTTTTGTTCACAGAGTAATGCTGTTGCTTTAAGTATCATTTTACTAGTTCAGTGTTGCAACCGCCAAACTTTGAAGAGCAGATAAAGATTTGAAATTAATTTTAAACTAACACAAATATAAGTGTTAATCAATGAAGATCTAAAAAAGGATGGAGGTGTTTGAGGTTGAGTTTAGCTAGAAGCTTTAGAGTTTAGCCTGAATTTAGAAAGGATGTTTGGAGTCTGAGTCCCACAGATTTCAAACAGTCTTAGGCTCCTCAATGTCAGTAGAAATCAGGGTTCAAGTTTTGAGATAAAAGGGTTGGGAAAAAAATGGAAAAAGAAAAACCAGAAAAAGTGTTTCAACAGAGAGAAAGGAATAATAGCTTTTGGATAAGATATTGGTGCACAATATATATTATGTTGGATCTAAGAGCATTTATAAGAAAAGGTGGAAAAAACCTGAAGATATTCCAGAGTGTGAAAATATAAACCAAGAGCTACCGTTTAAACCCACTTATAAATCAAACAGTTCCAGTAAAAATAAAACATACAGCAACATTAGTCATATGAAGTTTGAAAGACAGATATATTTATGTCAGCTCCACAGTAACACAGAACCAGCACTGTGTCTGCAAAGAACATAAGCTAAGAGGTGACATCTCAAGGCACCAAAGGCACAGAATAGTCATTGTCATGGCAAGACTGTCAAGAAAAATTATCTAGCACTTTGGAAAGAGAGAAGATTTCAGCCACCTAAATGCCATCACTGTCAGGCTGATGTGCATTTCAGAACAATTCTTGTAGCATTTTGTACTCAGTCACGCCAGGATCTGCACTGAGCTGCAGGAACACCAGTCTGGACAAGGTGCTAGAGGAAGAAATTCACACAGACATCCAGGACGACACTTGCTGAGTTATTATAGGTCTGTACTCTTTTTTTTTTGGACATTAATTAATTTGGGTTTTCTTCCTGGGTCAGCAAACGACAAACCTGTCTGCTAAAGCACACATTGCTAACAGCTTGGAGACTACTGTAGCTTCCTTAGAGAGCTGTACCATCTAAGTTCATCCATGTTATCCATTTAAATAACTATTAATATACAGAACAATTGCATAAAATACTAGGAAAATTAAAGCACAATATTAGCAAGGACATCTGAAAGGTCCCAGGGAAATACAGTTCCTGGCAAGCAAAAAGAGGGGAACGCACAGCCACACAATTGTGTCAGATCATGCTCCACAATGCAGGAGTACAGGCCATGTGAGGCAAAGCCCAGGAGTGGACTAAAACTTCCCTGAGCACTCTTCCTGAGTTACCTGAGTCAGGGGAATTATTAGCAGCAGCCTATGAGTTGCAGTGCTCTCCATTCTGCAATATCATCTTTTAAAACTGAAAATAGCATTAGTTTTCATTTAAACACTTTGATAGTCCTCTGTGTCAATTCAGGGCTTGAACACACTGACATTGAATCGAATGAATTCCTTATTTTCCAGATGTTTAAGCTGCCTGTGTTTTAGTTCTGAGAGGTGACTGAGGCAGAAGCAGGTGAATTGAACTGCTCCAAACCAAGCAAACACACTCATAGAATGTCCTGAGTTGGAAGGGACCCACAAGGATCAATTCCTGGCCCTGCACAGGACACCCCAAGAGTCACACCATGTGCCTGAGAGCATTGTCCAAATGCTTCTTGAACTCAGTCAGGTTGGTGCTGTGACCACTTTTCTGAGAAGCCTGTTCCAGCGCCCAGCCACCCTCTGGGTGAAAAACTTTTTCCTAATAACCAACCTTCTTCTTTCTTTATTATCCTCCAGAATTACATAAAAGACCTTGAAAACATGAACCAAGTGTAACCTAAAGCTAAGAAAACAAAAAGGAAAAAAAGATTACTATTTACTACATGAAAAGTTTTTATTAACTCCTGTAAGCATAATACAGGCAAGCTCTTCAGGGGATGTTTTTGTAGTTTACAATCCTAAAAGAAGTATTATTCACTCTTTGGTTGTATCAAAATGTCTCCTTAATGAAAAGTGAGCTGTCTTTTGAAGGGAGACGAACTGTGGGTGGAATTCAGTCCATCCATTTTAGGTATCTAACAATTACTTTTTGTCAGCCCAGTTTCCATCTAAACGGTTTAATGATATCATTTCATGTCTTAATTAGGATCTGATCACACTTCTAATGAACTGGAAACTTCTTATTATCTTTGAAGTGCTTCAGCTGTCCTTGTTTCAGAGAGAGAGACAAAAAGCAAACAAGTAAATGGAGATACTTAAATCAAATACTGCTGCACTGAAATGTTTAGTGCCTGGTTCAGAGTAAGTGAGGGAGCGCCAATACTGTGCTTAAATATAAACATGAAAGTTCTCTTTAGCATGACTAGACAGACATAGGCTCCACTGAGCCCCAAGAACTGAGGCATTTCTGACTATATGAAGAACTACAGGGCATTCAACTGGTGGTGATTCATCTGATTACAGCTGGTATCTGCCTGTTCCACCCACAGTGAAGAACAGAGACAGAAGAGTGTAGCATTTGCATGGACCAAGGGGCAGGAGTGATAATGCTGGCATTTTGTAAAATAACCCAGTGATGAAACCATTCAGGCTGGAAATTGAAGATTTGATTCCAGTCTCAGCACAGGCAGGTCTGAATTTACAGTTTAGGGAACTAGTGCTGGGCTTTTTTAACACAGATTTTAAACGCAGACGTTTCAAATGCAGTACAGCTTAATATAAAAACGCAGGTGTGTGTGCATATACAAATATATATATACACACACACTCTTATAGGTGTGTATATGACCTACACACATCCCTAAGCATAAAATAGACACTCTGGAGAGCTGAGTTTGAAGTATTTCTTCCCAACTGGATGCCGTAAATGATAAATGGAACGCCCTGGCTGATTCTGCCTTTAGTTCAAGGACTCAGTGCAAAAGATGGCTTAGAAAGCATTGACAACCAGGAACCCAAGATGTAGCATTAAGTGTTTCCAACTTAGATAAATCCTGAAGCCTAGGGCTCTCCTTTCCTCAATGAGTTTTTCAAGAACTCATCCTCTATAAAGTCAGTCAGCTGCTCACTGAAACCAATTCACCAGAGCTTGTAGGCTGATGACATAAAGCATCTGTCTCCCCAGAAAAGGTAATTCCAAGCATGTATGAAGCATGAGGAGAGTTGGGCATCATTTAAGAAATAGTAGGCAGTTTTAGAAAGAATGCAGAACATCTTGGCTTATCTAGAACCTGGTCAGGACTCTGGCAGAATGGGTAACAGTGCAAGAAAACTTTGCAAGTTTTCTGCAGTTGTGAAAAAATGGCAGCAAACATTAAGACTCAAAGTAAGGAAACACTTTTATACCGTGAGGGTGAGCGAGCACTGGCACAGGCTGCCCAGGGAGGCTGTGGAGCCTTGAAGGGCCCCTTCTCCAGCCTTGAAGACACTGAAAAGCTGGATACAGTCCTGGGCAAACAGCCCAAGGTGTCCCTGCTTGAACAGGAGGGCTGGATCCAATGACCTCCAGAGGTCCCTTCCAATCTCAGCCATTCTCTGACTGTATAAATGCGTTTTAAGACAATATTGGAGGTTCTCCAACATCATTGCAGTTATTTTCATCCCCATCTATATACTGAGAGAATGCAAATTTCACTCAAAGTTAAACTCATTTTAGATAAATGCTTCAGTTGTATCAGCAGCAAATAAATACAAAATCAGATAATTTTGTATATGGCAGTGCAGCCCCATTAATATAATAATTTTTATACTGAGTAGATAATTTATTAATCCTGGATAAAAATAAAAACTTAATACTCTGATAAACTTTTACTCACCTTTAGAAATTCAGTTTACTTATATAAATTATGAATAAAGCATAAATTTACAGTAGCTGTTTTTTATCTAAAAATGCCTACCTGCTCCGTAAACCACTGAGTAAACGATACGCTTTGCTTGCTCTCTATCAGCATGTTTCACTTCTTCACTTGGAATCCCTTTCCTAAACAAACAAACAAAAATAATACATTTTCAGTTAAAACTAATTTAAGTTGTTATCCCCACAGAAAACTTAAAGTCAATAATAATTTAATAACTGCAAACTCATAAGATATTTATAGCAGCACTAAAGGGCTTTTGTTTTCAACTAGGAATGTACAACTCCTTTACAAATTTTTGTAGTAATAGTCCATAGTAATTGAAATTCTTTATTTTAATCGTAATTTCCTTCCCTTTTCAATCAAATTCTTGGTTAGGAAAAATCCTACTACTATATTATTAGTTTTTCAGACTGAGGAGGATTTAACATTGGCTCATGAGAAAAATTAATTATTTCCAGCAACAGCATTTCTTCCAGAGGTGAGAGTCTAGAGACTCAAAGCATAAATCTGACCTAAAGCTTGTTTAAATAAGGTTATTATCAAGGCTTCCCTAACAGAAATATCCAGCCTTTTATCAAGAAATGACTGATAGAAGCAAGCACTCCATATGCCTTACAGAGCTCCACAATAGCAAGGCTCCATAAAACAGCAGCAGTGGCTGTTTCTGAACTCAAGATTGCATCCAGATTACCCCCAGCCAAGTGTCCTCCTTCCCAGTTCCCGTTCTCTCACCAACTGACATAAACAGTCCTACAAAAGCATTAATGGATTTAGCAATGTGAAAAAAAAAGCTATGACTCTGCAATCATCAAGTACGTGCCACCTATAATTCTCCTCATCCAAATGCAGTTTCAGAAAGAATACTGGCATTATTAACAACTGAAAGCACTGAAATATATTGATCATTTGGTTTAAATGAAAGGGTGTTGGGGGAAATCTCTATCATATACTCACTCTCTGAAAACAAATACCTACAAAAATTGTATTTAAAACATGGAGATGAATTGTTATCAGAGATGCATGATGATATCTGTACCATTTGGGAAAAAGTCTCCCCATGAGTTTGTTAATTTTTTTCATGAGTGCGGTTGCATTTTTAAAAGCAAAAGTGTTCTATAGTTTGCTATGAAATATGCTTTGTTCTGAAGGTTTTAGCTGAGGAACTTTGAGACAACAGTGTATTTCTCTGTATCTTTTTGCAAGGAAAGTCTTTCACCACTATTACAATATTCAAACTCCTAGAAGATCAGCAGAGCCTCCAATTTTTGCTTGCTTAGCCCATACATGGATTTTAGCCAAGCCTATGCTCAGTGCTGGTATAATTAGGCATTTGGAATGATAAACAGGCAGACCCTGAATGAAATTAGATTTAAGCAAGTCTTTATGGTAGTACAGATTTTTTGAAGAACAAAAATAAAATTGAATATAATTTCAAGCCTTCATTGTGCAAAAAGTCTTTGGTTTTGTAGAAGGTCATAGTTCTCCTTTGAATACTACTAACTGCTCAAAGATGAAACAGACTTTTTACTGTTCAGTTTAGTTGAGAAACAAAAACTGGATAATTTAAGTGTTTTCCACCTGTAATGAAGACTATTTCAACTTACGTCAATCATTCTGCTAGTTTGAGACTCTTATAATTTACTTTCTTAGCTGCGGTAGGTCAAAAGTTCATGGATTACATGAATGCTTCATGTATTCAAGTTTTTGAATACAGTAGGTTGAGATTCCCAGTTGTACTTGAATATGAGGACAAAGTGGCAATTGGAGTTAGTAGTGCAGAATTAGGAAACTAGACATCATTAAGGATTTCCTGAAGCAATCTCCAGCAGAAAGACTGCAGGAATTTCCTGAAGAACCTGGCAGAGAGCTACATAGATACTTGAGAAAGCATCTATCCCAAGGGAAAATAGAGCTTGCTAAGAGAGCAAATCTTACCTGAGGACCTTTCTGACATGCAGAACTAAGACTGAAGAATGCTGAAACTGGGGAAACCACAGAAAAACATAATACTGCTTTCCTAATACCACATGATTTGAACTAGAGGACTGGAGAGAAGGCAAGAAACAGGAGAACAGCAACAGAGTTTAGTGGCAGATTTACTGAAGTCTGAGACTAGAGACAATTGAGAGGCAGTGGGTAAAACAGCTGCTCACTTCTCTGGAAAAGAAGGGTCAGAACAGAAAGGACACAGCGAGTAAGAATCATGGAGACCTGCAGAGGAACATATATATTTATCAGACCATGCTACTGAGGAAGACACAAGGTGAGAATTGCTGGGAGGGATTGGTGGTTCTAGATAACTTTTAGCAGTGAAAGAAGACACTAGAATTGGATTGTGTGTACAATTAGAAGCACTGCTAGAACGTCAAGCAGAGTCTTGCATTATCCAAGCTTCAACTTGAAGGGCTGACTGGAAAAAACAGAAAGAGTCTTATTGCTGTAATCCTGATTGGAAGTGTCAGCAAGCACAATAAAACTTGCTCAACACAGTTACTGGTGCAGATGTACATGCATCTTGTAGTCATGGCAAACCAACAGTCACTTAGCATTTCCTGGTCTATGGTTAGTCATGAAGCACGTGGAAAAAATTAAAATTTCAGACCTTTATCTCAAATATTTCCTTTAATAGAATGTTACAACCAAAATGGTCAGTCAACACCTCCGAGTGTGTCAGTGGAAAATGTGAGTACTGGACAGAGAGGCATTACATTTACCACTGAGCATTTGCAAATTTATGTACCACATGAAAGAATACATAATAACAAGGTATTAAATTGCCATATAAATCAAAACTGCTTGAGCAAACAGAAGTCATTAATCATAACTATTCATTATTTTACTAATAAATGCTTTTTTTCTACATGTATCGTCAATGATTTGTTTCCACTACAGTGTTTGATTCCTTCTGTAATACAGAGAGGCATTCCTGCAGTTTGAGGTGAAGGCTATTTATTCCTTTGAATAACAAAATTAAAGGGGAGGTGTGCAGTTTCTCAGAATTGCAGTAGCCATGTTAGAAATCCCCAGTGGGCTTTTTGCTTTATCCTGTTTCCTTTACAAACTAATTTATGTTTGTGAGAATTGATTTGTTTTAATGGGTACTGTGAGAACCTATTTCAAGATAAAACCTTTATGTTGCCTTTGGACTCATCACGGAACACCATGAAATTGATAAAAAGACATTGTTATCTGCATACTTGCATAAGAAATTTTTAGCAAGCCATCCAATGCATGAAAATACTCAGCGTTGAACTGTGGTAGGATGTAAAATAGATCTTTAGTGGAGATGCATTTTTTGGAATCAATTTGAATCTGAAAAAGGAAGATGAATGGGCACAAAGTAATCTTAGTTGCTGGGCAGTGACACCGAGGCAGTGACTCCAGCTCACCCAGCACTGTCTGGAGTTGGAGTAGGAGGAAGATTGTTAATGCAATGGTATAGAAATTGATGCAGGAAAAAAAGCTCAAGGGGAAAAAGAATTTGCTGCAGATTTTGTTGTGGAAACAGCAAAATTCTTGAAGTCCTGCAGGAAATAAATATGCAGTTACTAGTTCTAGCATTAAATGTATTTTTCCATTTTCTGACATCCTTCTCATTACTTTCTCTCAAATACACTGGGAAAAGTTCAAGTTCAAAATCAGTATTTTCACCATCTTCAAATCTCCAAGCGTGCAGTATTTCACCTCCTACATTCCTGTCCTTGCCTGCACACTTGTCTCAGGCTATTTCCACATCTCTGATTTGTTTGTCCTTTACTTTGTTTAGCACTGCTTTGCAAGTACTTTGCTTTATAGTACTTCATTTGATAGACATCTATTAGGTAGAATAAAGAACAGCCCTCAGTGCTGGAAGACATGTTCAGGTTGGCACTTCTCAGTATCCTGGGAAGGAGTTAGCAGAGCTAAACAATCTGGAAAGGTCTGTGAGAGCAGCAAACAACTTGCAGCCAAAAACTGTAGAATATCTAACAAACTTAGTGAGAGTAGAGACACATAAAGTCTTTTAAATGGTGGCACTACTAAGAACTGGGCTGTATGCCTAAAAGGGAATAGCTGCCTAATTCTGAGGATTAAAAAAGTGGAGAAAAATTTTCAAGCAAACAGTGAAGAAGGATAAGATAAAATTACGGTTACAAACATAGTGCAGATATGAAACAAAAGGAGGAATATGCAATTTATTAGTTTTTCAGGGAAAATACTTTGAATATTATCATAATTTCTCTAAAATTCACTATATATTTTCATATATTAATGGGGTCTAATGGACATTTCAAAGAGTTTCTAAGGAAGTAAGTCTTAAGTCTTTAAAACATATGAACATCAAGTTTCTTTATACCCAAGAAAAATATAGCAATTGAATCTGTAATTTTTAAAAAGTCTAAGTGTAAACTGGAATAACACATTTAATACAGAGTAGAGATCTCAATGGATTCATTTTTACCTGTACAGAATATTAAAAAGAACTAACATGAATTTTAGGATACAGAAATGAGCTCACACAACCATAAGCACATAAAAAAAAAAAGATGAAAGAGGCCACAGGGCATAACATATGAGCAATGGCAAAATAAAACTTTGAGAACAGGTAGAAATGGGAGGAAATCAGTCTTAAAAGAATGTGATAAGACATTCCAGCATTTCTGGGAAATGTTGTGTGGTGACGGAAGTCGACTGTTTATGCGCAGGAAAAGGCAGAACAGACTTCTCAAACACAATATCTGGCAGACATGCATTGCCTTGATCTGCATTACACTCCAGCCAAGCTAAGCTCAGGCATAATAGTCACAAACTCTTGGCTGCTCTCTTGCATCTGCCAATTAATCCAAGTCCAAGCTGTGAATTGTTGATGTGGGAAATGAGATGAAGTGCCATTAAATTCATTTTATATGTGGTCATTAATGTCCAATAAATGAGTGAATGTATGAGTGAATACACATTTGTTCATTTGACGGCTCTTACAGCTTTTTTTAATTTTCATCAGTGAACTATAAAATCTCTCATTTTCAATCACCTGTTGCTGTTTAATAGCAGATGAGGGTTTTATATTCTGTAAGTTTGTGCCTGGAAGTTTATGTTGGGATATGAAACAGGTACAGACAATTTATGTAATCAGTAAAATTAGGAAAGCCCAGTTTTACAGCAGTATCACCATTGGGTAGATCACGTAGGAGGTAAATTCTGAAAGTTCACTTTTTCAGTTTAGCAGACCTTATTATATCTGAGGTGAACAGAATATCTATAACAACATGTGTGAGTATCCAAGACATATGGAAAAAACTGGCTACATGTAACCCACTGTTCACTCACCACTAACACAACGAGCAAGAATAAACAATTTTTTGAAAGCTACTATTCCATGACTCCTGGGAAATGCTGACAAGGCTCAGGCATAAGTTGTCTCTGACATTTGTAAGGTAATATGCAGAAGCAAACTAGGAATTACTTTTGCCTGGCTAATCTCTGTTACAAAATACAGAAAAGGAAGAAGTTAGGAAACAGTTTCCTTGAAGACACTGTCCTATCAAAATATATTACTACTTTTGCCTTGTATCAATCAAGAGCCAAACATAAGATACATACAACTAGCCCATCTCAATCTTTTTATCATACAGAGATGCAAAGTGCATCATTTCTAAGCTTTCTATGAGGCATTTACACAACTAAGTTAAAAACAAAAAGTAGTGAGATGATCTTTCACATAAGAGCATGGAGACAGCAAGACAAAAAATTAAATTTGTCTAGACTGCCCAGAAGAGTGGAAATACAGTTAAGATACTTTTCTAAAAATAGAAAAGAAACATCTCCACGGAGAAGGTGTGGACTCCCCATTCCTGCAGGTGTCCGCAGCCAGGCTGGGTGGGCTCTGAGCAACCTGGACTAGTGAAGGTGTCCCCTGCCCACAGCAGGGGGCTGGAACCGGGTAGTCTTTAAGGCCCCTTCCAACCCAAACCATTCTAGGATTCTATGGTTCTATCACAAAAAGCATCTACAAAGACTAAAATGTAATTTTATCATGACCTGGTTTGCATAACTGAGATAGAAGGTTACAGAATAACCCAAAGAAATTCCTCACACCACGGGACACCAGATCTCTCACATCTCTTCCTCCTTATCTAAAGGGCAATACATATATATACACGTACATTTATTCCCACCCTGGCATCAGGACAGGCAGAGCTGTCTTCCAGTGGCCACTGCACATGTTGGAGGATCTCTGGCATGGATCTCTCACACAGATATAGGGGTCATGTACTTAAACTCAGAGAGGAGAGGGTCACAGTACATCGTTCAGGCGTTTAACTTTGTGTTTTACTTAGTTTAGAGGCTTTTATAAAAGCTTTTATTTGTGTTCGACTTCTTTGAATGAAAGACTACAGCTCTCAGCTTGACATCATCATTCTCAGAAACAGCCAGCTCTGAAACATTTTTGTCATTGTGTCTTTTTTCCCTTTGGGTATGCCACACTACCAAATTGTGGTTTATTATATTTTATATCTATTTAGCACCAGGAAAATCTTTATAACCCTTATAAAACACTTCTGCAAGAATCCAGAACCAGTTTAGCATTTTAAAACTTCTTCTACTAGTTAATCATAAAATAATTTATTTTGTCTGAGTAGCCTCTATAATCCACTATATGAAGATTTATTTCATTAGTCCTCAACCTCCTTTTAAAGAGCATGATATCTAGCTTTCATGTATTTTACAGAAGATAAAGACATGTCTTTGAAGGTCAAAAGTCTTCTGTTGTTACATTTTAAAGTAGCAGGGAACCAGATAAAGCAATTGCAACAAGGTCATGTAATAAATTATAGCTATCATCAGTAACAACTCACTGAGAGATTAATTTGGGACTAAAGTGATCCATTATCTTTATTAAGATATTTACCAGCATGTTGGTGTTTCAGGTATCAGATACTGAAGACATAAATTAGATAGCACTTATTTTCAGTGCTCTTCATTAGAAAAAGGCCATTAGAAGATTTTTCTGTAAAAATGCACAATTCTGGACATACATAAGTAGGAACAGAAAGTTCCTGACATTGACATAGGTTCTTGAAAGAGCACACCTTACCCTGCAACCTTCACCTCGTCTCTCCTTCACTCCTATAGCAAAAAAAAAAAGGGCTTACGTCTCATATCCATAGTCCCTCTGACATAGTGAATTACATGGACAAATGATATTTATTTTTGAGTCATGAGATTGCTGAAGGAATTTATTAACTAGAGGGCAGTCTTATTTTAGGGTCTCTGGGTCTGTGAGTACAGAAGAGAAGGAAGTCAGGGTAACTAACTCCCCATATCAGGTGCCAGTGTAAGCACCAACAGTGATGGGCACCATCATTGAAAGAACAAATAAATTTTTTAATGGATCAAGGGGTCTATGCAAACTGGGATGGCATAAAATTTCTCAGAGGCCATTTGTATTAAACAACAATGTCAAGGATCAAATGCAAATTAATGTCCTTGGAGATCTTTCTTTACTTATCACAAATACTTATCAAGCTTTTCTTCAAGAGGCTTCAAAGACTTAAGAAGGAACAGCAGTCATTTTGGGAGATGACACAGGCAGCTGCAGCAGAGCATCAAATAATTACACATCTTGGACCTGTTAGAAGTCTCATAAAGAAATAGAGGGACCTTCAGAGCAGCATTTAGATAAACACCAGAATAGTGAAACAGAAAGAACAGAGTTCTTAACATATAATCAAAAGGTGATGTAATGTCATCTCAGAGATTTCACAGAAGAAAACATGGAGCTATCATATTGTTACAACAATGTATAATTTGCTCAGGAAAAATAAGTGGAGGAAGAGAGGAGATGTCACACTACATCAAACTGCATCTGCACAGTACAGAAAAAAATAAGAGACAGACTTTGAAATATCTTGGATGGGGAATCAAAAAAGGAAGAAATCAGTCATGCTATATATAAGGCTCTCGAACAAATGAGTTCTGCAGAGAAGGATAAGAAACTTCCTATCCCATCTTTTTCAATCTTCACTAAGAACTCCTCTTGCAGCTTAAATTCCTATTATGCCTTGGGTCAATACTGAATTAAAGGCAAAAGTGAAGAATGAGTTGCCTTGACATTCTTGATTTCAACAAAATTTAGCTTGACACTACAGTTGAAGTTGAGTTAAATGGAATCAACTGAAATATTTTATTGAGTATGCTTATAAAACAGAGTATTTTATCAAAGTTACTCTGGAAGGGCATGACTGTTTGGAGATAAGTATTTCATACACAAGAAAACTTCTCTACAAAATCAGCAAAGCCAAAAATTAACAGACACCACAAAACAACCGAGGACTGTCCAGCCTCCTCAGAGCTTGTTTTCTCCATAGTTTCTGTGTTAGTTGTGGTGGTGGCAATTGTAAAACTTTACTTTTTGCTTACTCTAGAAAGCTAAGAAAGCATTTCATGTGCAATAATAATAAGCTTCTAATGTGACATAAAATTAAGCTCTCTGGTTAAACTTCCAGTTAACTCCCTTGTTTATTTAAAGATTCTAAAAACAAAAGCCATTATGCTTCCTGAAGACTTTATTCCCTCTGCTTTATTATCTGCCAGTCTAAACTAAAGTGCCAGCTGCACTTCTACAAGGCACTGTAAACTACAAGGTGAAATTTCCATACATTGCCATACAGACAGTCTGTCAGAGTGCAAAGTAAGACAAGTGTTAAATTTCATTAATATCAACTGTTGCAAGTGAGCTTTCAAACAGACGGAAATCACTTTGCTACAAAAACCACACTGTTGAAATAATCCACACCAACACCCATGAGGTGTTGAACTTGGAGCTTAAAATGTTTTAAAACTCTGATTCTGAGAAGGCAAACTGAATTTTTCCCCCTTTTATTAGATACAGCAGCTGCAGGAGCTGCAAGCACCACAGCTTCACTCACAGCTATTTTACCAAACAAGTTATTAAATATCAGATTCATAATGAGTAGTATCTGCACATAGTACCTGTCCCTGAATATGACTTGATTTGAAAGAGCATGCCTTCCCATTCAAACTGAAATTATGTCTCTCTTAAATGCATATTTGAAACAAATTATTGATTCCACAATTTTACCAGTATCACTCTAAATAAAGATACAGGATAAGAGATATTTTAGGTATTGATCAGAACAGAAACAATAAATACACTGCAAAAAATGTTTCTACAGAATCTATTTCATAAAACACAAGTAAGTAGAAGCCTCGAAACTAACTAAAAATTGTAACAGGATTATAAAACCAGCTAAGTAAATGATAATGAAAGAAATGTTATATCAACCCTTTGTGAGTGTCCTAGCAGGCAGCACGGAGCTTAGGACCTCCAGATTTACAGTGAATCAATACTGGCTGAGTTACACAGCCAAACTTCAGAGCTGAAGGATCACAACAGTCATACATTTCCAAACAGACACTTCAGCAGAGATGCTCAGTTCCACTTATTTAAGGGGGTGGCTGCCATGTAACACACAGGAAAACTTTGCTCTCTTCAAAGGCAGGATTCTAGAAGTAACCCTAAATATTACCCAGTGAAGAGCAGGCATGACTGTAACTTGCCTTAATACTGCAAAATTTTCATCATCTTATATGTGCTCAATGGCATGGAATGTTTCTTCCTCATTGCAACTCCAAAAATAAAGTTTTTGGCATTTTGCAATGGATGAGGTAAAATAACTAACTCAAATTCATTTCAGACTTGCCATAAAGTTCACAAAAAGTGGAGAAATTAATCCAAGAGACCACATGCCCTAACTGTTTAGAAGTGTATGAAATAGCCTGGATTATCTGAAAAATCTTTCGACAAATATGGGACTCTAAGAACCCTAAACTAGTATAGCTCATTATTTAGACAAAGAACAAAACTAAGAGAGCTCTACTTGGGTGAGAGGGAGCTGTGTAACCCTGTGGCTGCATCTTGTAGCTTTAGGTCTGCTAATGGGGACAGGAGGAGTGAAAGCTCTTCCTGTTTCCTCAGTAAAAATCCACCTGGATAAGCATGATTATTTAATTATTCCTTAATCACCTAACAAACACACAGGTGACATGTCTTGATTAATAATGACTCTGTTCAAGCTTGTTGATAATATTTTCGTAAAATTAATATAGAAGAACAAATATTCATATCTGTTTAAAAATCATTCAGCTACAGATGTGGTTTTCACTTCCCAGAAATCTGTTTATCTCATCCCTGATTAATTGGCCTTTGCTCTTGCTATTTGAGTAGGCAGCCTAACTGAATTCCATGTCTGCTATACCATACAGTTATATGAATCAACCTAAAAAAATACTATTTTGTGGAGGATTAATCTTTAATCTATTTGATACACAGAATGTATTTGACATAAAGTTGTATAAAATGGGTATGGGCAGGTGTATATATATTTAGTCAGCCTACCAGCAAGCATTTGTGCATACTTGACCTTATCTTTTTTAAACAGACCCAGCTATCTTTTTGTATAATTCAGCCCATGAGGATTTATTTTGATTAATTTCAGGAATATCCAAAATACCTCTGCTTATTTCCTGTGCTCTTCGGAACTCAGCAGGGTATCAGCAGATAGACCTATTGTCAGGAAGTATCCTGAATTTCCCAGAGGCTGGAAAAACAAGAATCCCTATTTTGACACAGCTCCTACCAGACCAGCCGTCAGTGTGCAACAGTTTGGCTCACCTGGCCATCACTGGGTATAATCACCTCTGTGAGTCCCCTGCTTGGCAGGTGGTAAAGAAATAAACCCACACTTACTGCATGAAGACATTCTGCAAAGAACAAACCAAACCTTTCCGCACCGTCGTCTTTTTATTCAAATATGGTTGAATTTATCATCTTTAAAAAAAAAGACAACCCAAAACCAAAATATCTTTTCTCCTTTCAAGATGCTAATTCCAAGTCGTTCTGTGCTTGGCTTCTCTCTAGGCTTTTTTCAAGTAATTTCCAAAATCAGCATGTCAGTCTCTAACAAAACGGTTCACAACAGATATTACCATGATCCCACACAAACACCAGCTGAGGAAAGATGGACTTCCATGTTCAGAACATCTTATAAACAGTCTGCAGTTCCCAAGATTATTGGAAATTAAGTGCTCAAGTTCCTCTGATTCTGGCAAGGATAGTGTTAGCTAAAGACCCTTCCATGTCTTAAAAGTGTCAGCCAACCAAGCCCACGCTATAAAAATACAAAGAAATGTTTTTCAAAATGATTGGTGGTAAAGAATTCATAAATCCCTTGGAATTCCAGGGTAATTACATGCTTCTTTATTTTAGATATAAGATGCCATTGCTTCAAAGACATAATCAGATATGCCCTCTTATCTGTAGCCATTTTTTTAAACTCTCTGAAAGCCACACAGACTCAGCTGAACAATTATGTCCAGTACTTACTCTAAGGTAAATTCAATACCTGGAAGAAGCACAGGTATCCATGCTGTTCTCCATCACCACACAAAAGAAAGCACTAATAGCATGAATATGAGGAAACAGATGACATATGAGAGAGAAGGGAGTATTTTGTGGTTTGGATTTTACAAAACTCCAATCTCAACGTGAAACAGGAGCAACTAGACCACTATAAAATTCTCCAGCCTTCTTTCAAATGCTGCCACGAGTGTAAGCATTGCACACAACTGCCACAACTTGTCCTTTCATTGGTATAATCAGAGAAAATATCACCCCTAAAGAGTATCCACTAATTACCTTGTTACTTTAATTCACCATCAGTAGTTAATGTGTACAGGTTAAATTACAGTTCAGAGCTAGAAATTGATACTGTAAATAGAATTACTGTTTTCATACTAGAATGACAGCAGTTATCAGATTATACAGATTATTATACCTTTCAATACACAGCACATCTGTACATTGAATAGTATTAGAGCTATTTCTCTACCACATAGTACTACGTAAGTATTTTTAAGAGATAATTTAAACATCTCTTCTCTCTTATTCTTTTAGCTTTTAGAATATAAGGAAAATTCATTGCATACAGATAAGTTTTTGGTGCGTTCTCTGATTTATACTCTCTGATTTCCATAGTGAAAAAGAGTTAGAGTAAAACTGTCTAACAATGTTATTTATAAAGGCATTTTTCTGAGGCACAGACCAACTTGGGCATCATTACACTGGATCTACAGACAATCTATGACACAAAATATATGGCAGAAAATACCCAGGTAATTTATCACTGCATGGAAAAGTTTGTGCACAGGGACAATTATCTTTCTGCTCTCATAGAAATGAAAACACACAGTTTATAATAGTAATAGACTTACGCTTTCAAGTAGATCTTACTATAAGCAATTTACTAAATATCTTTCCTAATTTCTCCCCTTCTCAATTAGCAAATATCATCTAAAGAAAAGATATATTTACCATGAGACAATAACATTAAATCGATACAAACAATCTAGAAATATTATTAAATCTCATAGAAATAATGTGGTCAAGGGAATGCTCTTTGTTTCATACACTAATAATATCCTAGAGACTCTAAATCACCTGGGTGTTCCCTTTCCTAAATTCCTGGATATAGGAGTACTGGACTTTCACTTCCATCTGTTTGCAACAAATCTGCTTACAGTTTCTTTTCCTCTGAACCTCTTGGTTTATGAGGATATAGAGTCTACATGTTTAAACATCTTAATTCATAATTTAGAAAGGGCAAAATGGTTTCATAAATCTGCTAGGCCATTCATGATAGGCACATTTGTATTCTATTTCAGGCTTGAGAACATTAAACACAGGACATAAAGATAATTTGCAGATATCAAAAATGTCTGTAGCAAACACTGGACCACAGCAACAACATCTTGAAGGCTAAATTGACTAAGCCAGTTCAGAGCCATAAATAAGAGTTGCATTTGTATGATTAGGCTGCCCTCAGGACCCTTGATGGAGGGCACCACAATGCTCTGCTGAATTCATCACTACTGGGGATCTCCAGTTCTCCATTACAGATTTGAAAGAAACAAAGGAAAGGACTTACCCAAATATTTTAAGCACAGCTTAATGCTCGAATCATAGGAACTCTGAAGCAGTACTATCCCAATTCAAAAAAGCACTCAGGCAGGAGAGTAGGCATAAGTCAGATAGGATGAAACCCCATACTATGGGGTGTTTAAGTGCTTAGATAAATCAAGATACTCTGCCTGGTTTTTGACTCAATATGGTCAATATGAGTATATACTATGATGGAAGAACAACAACCTACTGAGAAGGGTGACAAAAGAACAGTTTGAAAGAGATTGGTAATTATTACACCTCTAATTAAGAAAGAAATGGCAAGACTACCTAAAAGACTAAACTTATTTTTCAGCACCTATTTTTGAAAGTGATTTTCAGATAAGCACATCAACAGCATCTTAAATACAATTACTTATTTTTCATTTATTGGGTAAAAGCTAAAGAAGCGAGATAAGATTCATGCTGAGGTTTGTTGTCATTTGGATGTCTAATGGCAGTTAGGTCTCTTGGCTGGTCAGACAGCTGCCAGGACAGCTCTCATCACCTTCAGCACTGGGTTGATGATTTGGATTTAAAAGGATTATGACTGTCACACAGCATCAAGACAATATAACACAAGGTGAACTTGCAGGTAGCTAGAATCCATTATATCATGAATTTTTAAAAGTTTAGGCAAGCCTTGAAACTTTGCCATGTGTTCAGTATGTTATTAACATAATGCACTCTTGGTGTTGTAAGAGCAGGTGTTGACCTGTCTTTAAGGCTTTCTCTCTGTAGGCCATAACACAGGACTCATTCCAAGATAATTTTGTTAATACCTTACAATTGTCATCACAGGAACAGGAGAACAGGATGAAAAGTACTAAGCATATACAAGTGAACATTAAAATCTCTATAATCTCAATTTTAGCTGGGGTAACTATGCTAGATGACCAGAAAATATATTGGCTGTACAAGGCAGAGATGAGCAGGCTGTTCTAGTGAAAGTTGTCCCTGTCTACAGCAGGGAGGTGGACTGGACCTTTAAAGGCCCCATCCAACACAAACCATTCTGTGCTTCTGTGGTAGTTAACTGCAGCTTCTGATAGTTTTATTGGAATAGCAATTTCAAAACAGTTCTGCCAAAGAGAATACACAATACTTAAAAAACTATCTACAGCAAGCAGCATCTCCAGCCAACAGCTGAGCACAGGGCAGGCAAGTGAGAGTGGTGGAGCTGAGTTGCTCCTGAAATGAGCTGTCTCTGCAAGCTCACCAGAGCAGCACAAGATCCCAGCCCAGCCTGGCCAGGAGTGTTGCCCCTCACTGGGGCTGGTGGTGGGGGTGTTGTGTTGCACATGACTGAATTTAAGCATGGAGGTTAAGACCTTCACTCAGCCTTTCACTACAATGTACAGACACAGTCTGGGCTGACACGTACTTATGCATCTCTGCCTGCACTGATGACCAGCCTAAAGATTCCAAATGAACCATGCTTAATAGAAACATGGATCCAACAGTTTTCCAAGAGAGATGCATCTCTAAGGCACCAGAGATAGGCTGAGTCACAGTACAGAATACCTAACAAAATTATGAAAGGAAAGCTTTGATACAGAAGAGACCTTAATTCAATCAGAAACTCACAGAGTTCACCTCTTTGCAGAAACTGCCCACCCATGTGTATTTCCTTCCAAATGCTACAAAAACCCTGTGGAAGATTGTTAAAAGGTTGAATTCCAGACAGAAGGCTTTAGCGTGAAGGGCAGGTAAGGAAAGGAGTTACATTTCAGTGGAGAAGCCATGAAATTTAGAAAACTAAGTGAATAAACTGATATAAAACTTGGCTGGATTCTGGAGTGTGGCTCAGATTTCTATCCAACAATGTATTCTTTTCTATTTATGATTTAATATTCATCAGTCTAAAGATTTTTAGATAGAGAAAACCTGCTAAAAGATACCAACTGATATGCATTCAGAAGCTGAAATGCTACTAAAACACTAACTTAATATTTTGTCTCTGGAGAGGGAGCTTCAGAAACTAATCCATTCTTTACAGATCTCCTAGAGAAAAACTTTTTTTATCAAGGTTTTTCCCATTGTACAAAATAGTTCAGAAAATATTTAAAAATAGTAACAACATGCAATTCCTTAAACAGAACAAAACATTTACTATGCCTATTGGTGTATCAGTTGCACAGATTTTAAAGGATTAAGACCCGGAGAAAACCAGATGACCAAGAAGAGATAAAAGGTTTGTTGTTTATTTTGCTCTTCTCATAACTCATTCTAATACCAGCGAGTAGAATCAACTATAATACAGTCAATTGATTAATTGTTTGCCCTAAAGATTTTTTTAATCAATAGTGGACTATGAGAGGATGAATAAGTATCTGGAATGAGAAAGCATCTGTGAAGCCTGTAATTTTATATCTTCTCTTTGGTTCTAAAGAAATTAAGGACAACATTCAAAAATCCAAGATGAGGTCAGTAGGAACTGACTCAACAGGAGGAATTCAATTTGTCAGAACAAATACAGATGTCTACATTTCAGATGGCCACCTCAGACCTACTTTGTTCTCAAAGGTGAGAATTCAACACTTTTAATGTCTAATTGATCTTATTACACAGGGCTTATCAACAGTCAGCCAAATGAATCTCTCCAAGTATGTGACAGATGTCCAAGGTCAGATGAGATTAAACACACCCTTTGTATTTCTGTGATTCATAAGTCATATAATAGATTCAATAGAAAGATTCTTCTAAGCATTAGCTTTCCTGAAGCTTAGAAGCCAGCAGAATCATTATGTAAAGATTTTGTAGACACACCATGACAATTCTGTCTGATAAAAATATTGCCTGTAATATTTCGTTAAATTTAAAGTTACCGTGTAGCAACTGCAAGAGGTTGACGGCTGCCAAGAGCCATGAGATTGCTGAATAGAATGGTATTTCTGGAGCTGTGCCCAGAGTTGAGACAAAATTTGACTCATCTTCATGCATACATTTTCAATAAGCCACCAAACTAAAATAAGGAATTAACTCCATCATGTTCTAGCACTATCACGTTAGAGCTAAGAATTTATTACAATATCAAGAGAGGCTTCTAAGAAACTCCAAAAGAAAGGTGATCTTTCCATAGATATATTCAATGGAGTGTTTGTGGTCTTGAATTTTGCTCTCCCAGGATGCACATGCCTCAAGCACTGATTCAGTTGTTGGTAGCAGGATAAGTATCATATGAGCTCCATTTTGTTTCTTTGTACAAATTCAGAGCATATTAACAAATACGCCACATCCCTGGAAGTGTTCAAGGCCAGGTTGGTGGGGCTTCGAGAAACCTGGTCTAGGGGAAGGTAGGTGTCCCTGTCCATGGCAGGGGGACTGGAACTACTTGGCTTTGAGGTCCCTTCCAACTCAAACCATTCTACAATTCTAAGATTCTGTGATCTACGGAAGTGTGTAGGAAATACCACATTTGGGAAGACTGCGCCTGCAAAAATTTAGAAACTCTAGGATAAGAATTGAGCTCAATCAATCATATCTATTTTTGTTTTCATTTTCAGCTAACCATCTTCCAACTAAAAATGGAGATAAAAAGATAAGAGGGGGACAAAGAGAAAATAAGAAAATTGCATTATATTTACATGACCTTGAGTCTGTTCAAACAGCTTTATGCTACAGCATTTTATTCAATCTTTTTCTGACCTATCTGTTGAAACTGCAAGTTTCTTGACATCTATCCTGTCACTTATTAAATGTTTGTGCACTTTTGAGCACAAGGGGAGTCCCAGTCGCAAGCAAGATTTTTAGAAATCACCATGATACAAACGACAATATAAAATACCTTCAAAGCTAAGTAACTAATATTCCATCTTTTCTCATAGTTAATATTTTAATCTGCATATTGAAGAGATCAGTAAACAATATATAGGTATGGAGAAAAAAAAATCTACCTTTTTTTAAACAATTGGAGTACCACTTTTTCCAAGTCATCCATCAGAATATGGAAGCACTAAACCCTATTAGTTTAAAAGGAATCTCAGAAGCACTATTCCCCATTTCTTGAATACCTGTCATTTGGTTCCAATACTTCTCTATTTGATAACTAAGTAAATTTCAAAAATGTTTGTACTTTTACTGAGAAAAAGTGTTTGGCAGTTTTTCAGATGGAAAACTGTCTAACTGATGCTCTGGATTTTAAAAAAGAATTGGTTTTAAAAATAATACAAGGAGAAAGTTATCAGCAACCACTGTTCACAATATACCATTGCATCAGCTTTAGCTACAAGGTTAATACTGGCCAGTTGGATTGCAACATTTTGATATGTGGCAATTAACCAGAGTGGAGAAGAAAAGGCTCAAAAAGAATGGAATTCATAGTGTTAAAATAGTATGAACAATAGATACTGTAACAAAATACTGTCTTTTGCTACCATTATGCAGTAATACAACAGGTTATTCTTACTATTTTGTCTAATTACTATTAAAATATGCAACATTTAATCTTACCACTGAGAAGCTAGCGTAGAAAAGATATCAGTGATTTCAGGTTCTTGGAACAGTTTCAGAAGTTCTGGTTCAGATGATAAGTCAGCAAGGATCCTTAACTCAATATGTGAAAAGTCTAGAAAACAATGTTAAAATGCATCCATTGTTCTACAATAAAAACATACCTACATTTTAACTAAATGATCACAAATTAAAACGTAAGTCTGGAGTATTCAATCACTTCTTCATGCTCAAAAAAGACAGATGCCTGTAAGAAGCTCATCCTGGAGATGTTATATTCCAGCTATGGATCACAACGTGTCTCATTCCTTCATTATTTCCATGTGTCAATTAATCCTATTAACTCTGTTTCTACTGACAAGGCTTAAACATCATCCACTTCCAAAGTATAATAAGGAATACACATCACATAACAATATTAATTGTTACCAAAGGATTTGACAGCCTTGTAAAATATGTCATCTAAAAGAGAGGGGGAAAAGAGATGATAGAACTGTGAATATTAATATGTATGAGAATAATAATTCACACTCTCTTACCTGCTGCTAAAAATGTACATCCTTTGTTTGAAACAAACAATGTTCTTGGGGAAATAGTTACTATATCCTCTTCTTTTCCTAGAGAGAAGATAGACATTTAAATCCCAAACACCAGTCCAAAAATACTGTGTTGCAAACCTTAGGAGGTTTTATACCAAACACAAAACTAACACCACAGAAACGGCAATTTAAGCAGCCTAGCAGAGCACCAACTGCCAGCATTACAAGTATCTCACAATATCAATCATGTACAAATCTACCTCCACCATCCTTCCACTACTGCTTACTTCTTTTCTCAAATCCAAACTCTTCCCTAAACAGAAGCTAACAAATATATACAATATCTAACATTATTCACAGATCACTTAATAAAGGACACATTCATAAAGAAGAGTCTATAAAAATAAGTAAAAATATGTATTTTTGTATCTTTGAACATGCTGCAGCAATGTGTTAATAACCAAATTCAGAGTTACAGGTGGCAAGGGAATACAACACTGAGAACATATAGCTGTCATAGGAGTCCAAATTGTAATGACAGAAATCCCCAATAATATCATGAAACAGTAACACAAGGTACTAGAAACTGAGTGCATCCAGGGAATATCACTTGACATAGTGTAGAGAGGGACCGTGGCTTGAAATGCAACAGAATCAATCTGGTCAGCATAAAAGTGAAGAAAATAGAAAAAGATAAGTGTGTCGTGATACAGGAAAAATTCAGAAATACATTTTTGAGAAGCACATATTATAATGAGTATTAAGAAAATGTCCAGAAAGTTTCATGTGCCACAGTTATGCCCAGCACCTCGGGTTTTTGCTGCCCCTGCTGACACATTTTTTATAGCAACTTTTAAAAAATGCTTGTAAAAATGAATCATGTAGATAAAATAAAACTACTGTCAAAACTTTACATTATCTTCCATGGCCTCCTGTTTAATGACCTGTATTATTTCCCACACAGGGAGTGAATAGCTGTGAAAAGGCAAAGTTTGTCCTTAGCAGAGAACCAAGCGCCACAAGGAGCAGCACTGCCCAGCCGTGGCTGCAAGCATTTGAGGAGGAGAATGTATGTTCCAAAATCTCTCTCTTATATTTGAGTCTGCTATTGTGTGTTCCTCTCTTCGTCACTTGGCTCATGCTTTTCTAGATTTTACTTTGATTCTCTCTGAACCATCTGCCTTAAATTCACTCCTGTTATCAAAAACAACACATCTGACTAACTGGTGGTGTTTAAGTTGTGATTAAAATGACCCAGCTTAAATATTGACTCAGGCAGAGCCTTATGAGTTAAATGAACACAGAATCATCCCCAGGATATCTAAGGTATTTAAGATGCATAATTTCATCTGGAAAAAGTGAGGGAAACAAAAAAATCTAAAAGCTTTTAAATATTTAGATCAGTGCTAGAACACCAATTTTTTTTTCAGGAACTAGAAAAAGTAATTGGTTTAAATGCCAATGTCTAACAAAGCATCAATCATCTGTTATTTAATGCCGGAGCTATCAGTCTGCTACAAAATATAATACCAGTCAGTAAAATAATTAGATAAAACTGCCTTTTCATCTCAATAAAAACACAGTTTACCTTGTATGTACTGTTTCTTTGTAATTCTAACTGGATGTTTAGAGATACCTTGAATGTTCTACAAACAGGAAGAATAAAAATGCTTAGTAAGTGCAAGTTTAAGAAAACATATTTATGAACAGTTTATTACCAGTGTAAGAGCATCGGTGATACTAGTGCCAACAAGTTTTTCCCATAAAATAAGTAAGATTAACCATTTTGCCTTCCAAAGGAATCTTCACACTTTGCATCTGCAGACACTCAAATATTTGCTCTTCCTTGAAAAATGGAAACTTCTTAGAACAATTTCTCACTGGCAGCCTTTCCAAAGCCTAACCTCTGCATGCACCATAGAAGATAATTAGTAATCCAATAAAAAGAATTTTCTTCTTATTTTAACCTGTGTCTTTTAGATATAGTGCATTACTTCTGAGAAAAGATTGTATGTGAATTTTGCCTGAAGGCTAAAGGAACTGAATATTCTTCAGCCTCCAGAATTTTTTGTAGTATCTATTTCTACTTTTTTGAGATGCACGATAAAATAAACAAGAAATTTTTTATTGTCTACATCACATCAGTCCAGGTTAAAAACTAGAGCTAATTTTAACAACCAACATGCAGGACTAGGAGCAGCATAAGATTTTTCTTTCAAGATCTGGGTTCATACACCTCTAGTAAAGCATGAAAGATGCACATGACAACTTCCTTCTCTTATTTTGTGTCGTTACACCACTTCATCTAGAAAGGTAACCCATGACAAGAGAACGTGTATCAAGCTCTGATTTTGTCATTCCATGTAATTAATTTGCAAGTGGTTCAGGAATTAGATGAACATACTAATATTATGTAATACTGGGAATTCAGGGGGTGGGAATAGTGCTATATAATTTCTAAATCAGAATGATCATTTGCTATGCAATTTTGAACTCAAAAATTGTTATTTTAAACTTAAGAGGGATGTAATCAGACAGCAGAAGCTATTTAAATTTAAAGCAGAATTAAAAGAACAAAACCCCAAGCTACAAAGGTATCATTTCTAGTCTTGCTATCACCCTTAAAGATGCACAATTAAATGTATTAAATTTGAACACCTGCCACAGGACCACACAGAGAGAGATAGGAAACTACCACGTAAAACACAGAATATTTTCACAGCACAGGTAGAAACTAGGAACACCGCTCTCAATCCATTAACATCCAGAAGACATACTTCCCAACTCGAGTATTTTATTCTTTAGCTTCTAGAAACATTTAAAAATACCATTGTGGCAATGCCTTCTGTAGTGCATATTTTAAAATCATATTTTGAGGCAAGTGTTTATTTAATCTGTGCACAAAACTAACATTCCTATTGGCAGCTATTGATTTCCACCAATAACAAGTTGGGGAGAACTAGTGTTTGTTCATATGAATAATATCCAGTTCAAGTGACCATGGAATCTGGCAGATCATCAGAAATTCAGAAAATGCAGTCCTTTATTATGCACCTGGACATGGATAAATGTGGGAGCCTAATTTTATACCCATTAAAAAAAATTTAATTCTGACTTATAAAACCATTCTAACAACAGAGGATGTAGATGGACTTTTGGTCATTTGCTCTACACTGGTATGGTGACATGTACTTAATCAAGTAATTTCCAGCACAGGTTAAAATGGTTTATAATTTCTCTCATTGATATTTTTCCTTGTCTCATTAGCTTCAAAATCCTGTACAATAAAAAAAAGTATTTCAGAAATAAATCACTATATTGCTATCTTATTTTCATTGAGACTATATGTAAAAATCTGCTGTCAATGCAATTTTAAAAGTGTTACTAATAATTTTGGAAAACACAAGTAATTGCAAGTGCAAAATGTCTTTTCACTTGTAAATTAGTTAACTCATAATTTGAATAAATCTTCAGAAAAGAGATAACTCAAGAAAACATGAAAGTTGTAATGCTCATCTTTAAGATATTGGAGTAGTTGAACACATTCTTCTCACCTAATTTTAGATTAATTAATTTTAGGCAGGTCATTGGTGCAAACTAGCTGTGTAGAATCCCTCTATAGCCAGCAAAGACAGGAATCTCCAGTGGGTAGTTCAACCTATCTGTATAAGACACATACTGACACGTAATCCTAAGGTGCCCCTGAAGGTGATGCGTTCTAAGATTTAGATGATCAAATTTGATGAGATAATTTACTCTAGATAGTTAAAGGAATAGAGAAATAAGGAGACAATCTCACAAGAGTCTTCCAAATAGCAAGCTTTCCTCTGCTTAAGTCAGGTGACTGTTTTATTGTATCGGAAGTGGAAAATTAATGTGGCTTGGACAAATGATTATCACCACCTTGGACTACATAATGTAGCCTGTATTTTTACTTTTATTTGTATATTTCAAGTATTTCTGCAAAACTTTCACACATTCAATCTGAGATGTGACTGTCCTCCCTTATTGTTAGAAATGAGCATCCACATCTTCTTAGAAGTTACAGAGAAACAAAAATTGCTCTCTCTGAAAAATCATGTTCCAACAGAGAAGAAGGACTACTTCAAACAGTGTGATGGAAAAGCTGGTTGTGGAAGTTAACTATTATAATACTTATCTTCATTGTTTCTGCATGAGGGGAGAAAAAGGTTAAGCTATTCTAGTAGATGATTAACAAGAAAACCCTAGCATTATTTTAAAAAAACATTAAAAAACATATAAACATAACACCATAATCCAAAATTAATTTCCAGAGGCTCCAACTGATAGAAGGATAGATGAAGCCAAGGTCCCAGTTTCAATATATTTGAAAGACTGTAATGATCAGGGGAGATTCCTGAAGAAAGCAGCTGTCTTCCATGAGGCCAAGAAGGAAGATGCAGAAAACTACAGGCCAATGAGCTTCTCCTAAGTTCCCAGGAAGATGATGGTGCAAATAATCCTAGAAAACATCTGCAAACATATTAAAGTCAAGTAGATTATCTGGCCTAGTCAGCATGGATTTAGAATGGGGAAATCACATTTAACCAATGACGGCCTCGTGCAATGCAGTAACCAGCTCTGTGGATGCAGGGAGAGCAGCAGATGTTGTTTACCTTGACTCCAGCAAGGCTTTCAAAACATTCATTCATAAAAGCCCCAGAGAAGCTGATGAAGTACAAGTTAGATAAGTGGACAGTGAGGTGGACTGAAACCCAGCTGAACTGCAGGTCCAAAGGGCTTTGGCCACTGGCACAAAGACCAGCAGGAGGTCAGGTGCTACTGGAGCATCCCAGGGGCAAACACTGCCCAACACGTCCATCTGTGACCTGGATAACAGGACGGATGCAACCTCAGCAAGATGGCAGGAAATCCAAAACCCTGAGGAGCCCTTGACCTGTCAGGTTAAGCCATTCAGAGGGTCCTCAGGCATCTGGAGAAATGGGCAGTCAGGGTCCCCCAGAGTTCAGTCTGGAAAGCAGCTCTGCAGAAAACAGCCTGTGGATCGTGGCGAAGAACAAGTGGAACATGAACCAGGAATGAGCATCTGTACCCAGGAAGGCCAACAGCATCCTGGGCTGCAGCAGGAAGAGCATCACCAGCAGGCCAAGAGACATTATCCTTGTCCTCTCCTCAGAATGCCTGATGGGAGCATGTAAAAAAGACAAAGCCAGGTTTTCTCACTGATGCCCAATAACAGGACAAGATGCAACAATCAGAAACCATTACCGGAAATTCCATTAGAATGTAAGAAAAACTTTTCTACTGTAACAGTGGTCAAACACTGGAACAGGCTGCCCAGAGAAGTTCCAAAACATCCAGCCTTGGAGATACTCAAACCCTTACTAGACATGGTCCTGAGAAACCTGCTGTAGGGCCCTTCTCTGGACACACTCCAGCCCCTCAATTTTTTTTTGTCGTGAGGGGCCCAAAACTGAACACAGTGTTCAAGGTGAGGCCTCACCAGTGCTGAGTACAAATGGACAATCACTGCCCTGGCCCTGCTGGTCAGACTATTGCTGATACAGGCCAGATGCCATTGGCTTTCTTGGCAACTTGGGCACACCTGGCTCATGTTCAGCTGCTGTCATCCAGCACCTCCAGACCCTTTTCCACTGAGCAGTTTCCCAGCCATGCTGCCCCCAGCCTGTAGCACTGTGAAGCCCTTCCTCATCCCCACCAGGTATTAAATGATTAAAAATTAAGTTCAGCAATATAGTTAAAAAAACGTAGAGTTAAAAAAGTACTGAATCTGATCTGCACCTGGGTAGTATATATTGTATATATTGTACACTTTGGGTACAATAAATACAGACTGGTTGTCTTTATCCTGGCGCCCAATGCTGACACCTTTCTTTGGCAGTGGAACTGCCACAGTGGGACATTGCACTCCACCAATTCATCAACTCTTTTACAGTTTCAGTTACTTGACACATCTTCCCAGCATCTAGATGGTTGTTGGATCACTGCTTCTTAGTTAAACTCTTCAGAAGACATCATGCTGGAAAAGCAGGCACGGCAGAAAACAATATCACTAGGAACACTAGATTAGAACCGTACACACCAAAAAACAGACTGCTTATTTCTTTCCTCCTACCTCTATAATCTCTTTTTTTGCCACTATAATTCATTCTAACTGACAATCCTGATGTATCTTTACTCTAGTGTTCTAGCACACAACTAGAAACTGGCTTTTTTGGTTCTGAAAATGCCTCTACTAAAAATTGTTCTACTTTCGTCTGTTGTTTCAGACAAAGAAATGGAGATTCTTGCCTATGGTGTTGCTTCGGTATACAGAGCTCCTCGGAAGCAATGACAGACTCACTTTGGAAAGGAGACTCAGAGCTGAAGGACCCTGGATATCTCTCTTAAAGCCTCACACACACAGCTTCAAGCCTCGAAAAAGCGACACTCTAAGCCAAAAGGAAAGCCACCGTACCCAAGGAGAGTAGAATTATCAATGAATCAATGCCCAATCAAAATCAAAGAGTTAGAGAGCTTCCCAGTTTTATGCGTTTCTTCTCAATCAGATACACTCTGCTGAGCTTTCCAGTTTTGGTATCCAAGATTTTACATCTTCATTTGCCATTGATTTTTTTATTCCTTCCTAGATTAAAACCAGTATGTTATTTCAGTTCTTTCTAAGGACTACAGTATACAAACACATATTGGATAAATTGCCTTTGAAGTCAGTGTAGTTACCCTTCACCCAATCACAGAGACCAGTGGTGCATTTTAATTATTTCTTACTCTACATCACATAGGGTTGTTGATCACATTTCCTATCTTACAATTCCCTTTTCAGTTTAGTATATGGGTTCAGCTAACCCATATGTCTCTCTTCCTCACCATCAACATTCTCAGTAGCATAAATTGCTGTTTTGAACAAGTAACCTCAGTCAACCCCAGTGACTCTCAGAATAGACATCTATGTATGTATATAACAGCATCAATACCTAAATGCTTTTTTTCTTTTAGCTAGAAAATGGCTCATTAATCTATAACTACCCAGATTTGCATTTCTAAATCTCTATGGAATAAGTCTGTCTGAAGATCTATAAACTGCAGGGAAGGGAGCAAAGCAATGTAACAGGGAGTTACTGAAATAAATGGGAATGCACAGAAGTGCCTGCTGACTGTTCTGAGGGCATTTGATTCTAATTCCCCCACTGTTCCAAGGCCTTACTTAAAAATAAGAATAGAGACAAAACTTACTATTAAGATAAGAGTATCCACTCGTATACAGGACGGATGTGCATGAGGAAAGTTAAAAAATAGCCAAGGAGTTAGACCAAACAGATACAAGGAAGGAGTTAGACCAGGTAAAGTTATCATGCACATATCCTTTGATGTGGTGACTAATCCACCTGCTGTTAGTAAGGCACAGTGCCAAACACTAGAGCAAAATAAAGGAATTAATTATTGTTTTACTGTGGCTACCAGTGCCAACAAAGACTAAAAACTAGTTGCATTTCTTGTAAACAATAAAATTTACCGGGACTGTGATCTTGTTAGATTTAATTACTCTAGTAGCTGTCGCTTCAGGAAACCAATTATTTCCTCATACTTGGGAAATACACAGATTTTCCTTCCCATTTGAAAAAAGTTCAGAGCAGCAAAATTCTAGTTTATCTAATGACATGTAGCACTCCAGAAAAAAACTGAAGCATTATAGGTCAAAAGTTTCTGGAGTTTCTCTCTTAGTAACTTCTTCTCCAGAAAGTTTATTAAAATAATTAGGCTACAACTATTCCCTTTGAACAAGAACTCGGCTTTACACAATGAAACACAAAGTAAACTTTTAAATCCACAGCATCTGTTTGATGACTAGCATGGTAACACTTTCGGAGCAGCAGTAAGACTTTGGCCTGTAAGACCAGACTTCATTACAATGATAATAGATGGGTAGATGACAACTCCTTTGAGCTTTGTATTCTAAGTTTCTACTTGCTTTCTTCTTTTTCTTCTTATTATTTTTTCTTTTTCCCCCGTTTATTTTCTTCTTCAAAATTCTCTCACTCCTTTTCCTTCTTTTTCAGTTGCCTTTTCTTTCTCTACATGGGACCTAGTGAGAAATTGTGCTCTCACACCTCATTTAATCAGTTTGAGAAGAAATGTAAGCGCAGGTTCAGTGAGCTGCTTCCTTAACCATCAACACTCCACTTGCTCCATTTGTTAAAGGCCAAAGCTATTGGAGATCTAGCAAGAAAAACTGCACCTTGCCCAGAAGAGTATTTTTGCAATGCAGAATGAGAAGACTGAGTCCTGAGGGCACTCACAACATCAAATTCACTCAATTTATCTAGCACCTCCAAAGCTGGAGGTAACTCACTCATGAGAAATTACACAGCAAGAAAAATTAAAAAAAACCTTTTGGAAAATTGTCACATTTAATTATTGCCCATAGCAACATTAATTTATACTCATAAAGGAATAAACAGCTATTTTCTCTGACTTCTATATGAGACACAATTTCAAGATAGTCCGAAGAACAAATTTTCAAAATATGGCATGCATCTCAATAAACAGAGAAAATAGGAAAATGAACAAGGTCGCCATGGCAATGCCAGCCTAGTATGGACGTGTACATGAACTCCTAAGCAAATCTTGACTTGTCTGCAATTGCCACCTAGTGGCTTGTGGAAAATTAAGGACATCTATTTTCCTTGTCAAAAACCACAGAATCATACAGAGTTCTGGAGAAGGATTCCTTCATTTTTGGTACTAGTTTCCACTTTTCAGCAGAGAACAATCAATCAATGGTAAGGCACTCCCCTCTGGCCTTATCCAGAAGCAAAGAATTATCAAGGTTTTAGATGTCAGACAAGTGGGAAGCCTAGAAGTAATTCATCCCATTCCCACAAACTTAATCTGCTTTAAAAAATGTGAATACAAGGGAAGGAAAAAAGGGCAACCAAAATTAGTGACTTCTTACTTCAGAGAGTAGGCCCTAAGAATCGTGTGCTTGATTTCCTATGACTAATTCTCTTTCTGCCATATTCCCTGAAATTTAGATCTGGCAATGATAACTATATAGAAGCACATGAAAAAGGATTGATGAGTGATTTCTAAAATGAAAAAAACTTTTATTTTACTCATTGATTTAGCATGTTCTGTGACAAACTATTTTGTCAAATCATGGCTTCAGCCCAGATTCTTGGCTACATACTGACAGATTACTAACTCTTGCACAGCAAGTAAGGGAGTTTGTACAGACACAACTACTTGCATCTTTCAAGAGACAAAGACTACATTTGTTTCCCATATAGAAACTGACTAAATTTTATTACTTTTTAAATTTCATTCTCCTGAAGGAAAATTATACACAGAATAATAGCTCTGTTACACTAATATTCATTAATATGGGAAGCTCAAACTCTGGGATGAATTCAAAGAAGATACAACTTGGTTTTGGTGAAAAAAAACAATGCTAAGGCATAGAGACAACAACCTCTGAGTGGCAGCTAGAGCTAGTAAATATTCTATAGTTGTAGATCAGCTGCATATCTTAGCTTTAAAGTCAACAGTGTCAAGGGAATATTGTCCAAAGGTAAATATACCAGACCTCTAACCACACAAAAATTTACAAGCTTTCCAGGATGGAGGAATTTACTGTTTAAAAAAAAAAAAAAAAAGTAACAGTTGTTTTATGAAAAGGGTAAAATTTAGCATCTCAAACAAGATTGTTCCACATACTGAGGAATTTACTGAGCATATGTTAGCAGGGAATTCCTCTTAAAGGCTGTGAACAGGAGGATGATTGAAGGAGTTAAAGGAAACCTAAATAATTAATGCCTCTTTCTTAGCTCACTGTGAGGAAAGGACAGTTCCTGACTTGATAGAAGTGGTCCTTAACTCTAAGTTCCCAAGAGTCAGAGCCAACAGATGATCATGCTGGAGCAGGGGAACTGTGAACAGCAAGGCCACGTGGGAGTCAGCAAGATGACTTGTGTCCTACTCTGTCCATCTTCAGCAACCCTTATACCAACCACTGGTTTTTTTCCAGTGTTGTTCCCAACTTGAGAGAGCATATCCATTTCCAAAACTCTGCACGAAATGTCCTGAGGTTTTATGAAAGGTTGCTGAGGAAATAAAGAATTGGCAAATTTTCCAATTATTGACACAGAAATAAATATTGTCAGCAGAGAAAGATGAATAAAATGTGAATGTAGAGCTACTGAGACAATTTTCCTGAAATTCTTTGGAATGCCAATGGCAAAGCTTTGGAAAATCATTACTATGTGAAGACTTGACCATCCAAGACAAAAAGTCTCTTTTAATCTACCTAACTCTTGATCTTCCCCTATAAACCATTTTCTTTTTATCATTCTTCATTTCTGCCCCCTTTGTTTTCTGGTCTTGTCAGACCTCTCAGATATTTTAATTTTTTCTGAGATACAAACTGGAAGGAGACTGTACAGTAGCGGAGCTTTACGTAGCAAAATAAACTATCTAAATACTTTTGCTCTGTTAAAACACAATGAAATCTATGCTGAGATCAGAGTTAAGACTGTGTTTTGTCCTTGCAAAAAGGAATTCAGCCAGTAGAGAAATACAGCAGCACTTCTCATTTTTGAGAGCTTGTAAAACAAGACATAATTTGTGCGTCTAAGATTTTTATTTTATTTTAATTGTCCTGTCAGAATATAAATCTTCAAGCTTTGAGTAGCTCCTAAAGTGTGTATCTAAAACTCCCTCTATTGGAGTACTTCATATGAAAACAAAATAAATCTTCAGGCAGACTTTCTTAAATCTTAATCAACTCATAAGAGGTTCCAACAGAAAACTTAATAACAAATAGACACACAGATATTTAAACTAATATAAGGATCACATATGTATTTGTGCACCTTGCTGAAGATTTAATCTGAGCAACTGTCTGATGGATGAGGCCAGTGAAAATTACCTCAGCAGGACACGGGCTCCATGAAACTCCTCAGAGCTTACAGAGGTACAATGACTGTGACCAGCGGAGCCATCAGGGGATGCTGCAAACGCCAGCCACAGGCAGAAGAGAAATGCCCAGGCAGGAGTTGAGATGTGAACAGATAAACAGTAGCAGAACAAAGATTGCTATAGACTACGAGTGAATGGCCCTTTCTTGTAACCTAAACCCCATGCTGACATTGCTCTTAAACTATTCTCAAATTACACAGAATCCGATTTCATAAAATTCCAAGAAACACAGCAAAGTGTGTAGATTAACTTCTGTACCAGAATACTTCAAGTAATAGGTATTACTATAACTACTACACTTCAAAACACCTTTGAATTTGTAAGGTAGAGAAAGCTACATTAATCAAAACAAGTTTTTTTAGCAAGGATGATACTAATTTTGATTCTTATTAGCTCTATGCTCCAATCACATTCACATTATAGAGAAAAATAATCTGGCAGTAGAACAAGTTGTATTCCAAGATTTCTAAAATATGATCATAGTTTTGGTTTTTACCTGCAGCATTCCCAAAACATTGCTGGCAAAGGCCATTCAAAGGATAAAATGAAACAGCATACAATCAACTACCTTAACAATGTCTACTCAACAGCAGTAAATGCTCAAATGCTGACAATTTCATTTATACATACTGGATTGAAACATACTCTTCCAATTTTAAAGAAACAAGTGGAAGTATGCAGTGCTGTCATCTGTCTAGCACAGAAAAATTTTAGAGGAACTTTTTTTTTTCTATTTCTACAAATCTAAGCTTCTCTGAGAATATATTTTGTCAGAAACCAAAGGAGAGTGATGGAGCAATTCAGCCTCCATAGTCAATATTTCATACTGTGCTAAAAATACTCTGGCTGATATTTTTCCAAGTTGTATAGAATCTTTCATTTTTGAGCTGTCGGTTTTAATTCCTCTGTTTATTTCTGTGCTTATGTTTAGCTTGTAGAAGAAATAATGACAGGCTATCTTATCCTGCATAAATAAAATGTAAGTATCTTTTATGCCATTGCTTCATAGAAGCAGATTTATACTAGCTGCATATTACCTTTCTTTAAATAACACACAGAACAATAATACATATAAAGATAATCCCAAACACAAGAGAACTGGAGAGGATTTAACATCTTGTTTCCACAGAATTAAAGCCCAGATGATGCTACAAGCTTTACCGAGACAAATTATGCTATAAACTATTGTCCGTGTGTTGGAGACACCACACTCACCATGAGATAAATGAATCTATACAAATCAGGAGCATCACAATAGAGAATGATGTGCATGTATCATAGAAAAGGACACTGTGTACTCCAGATCCTGAGAGAACAAAGGTCTATAATGAAGAAACCTTGTTTCTGCATTTGGGTAATAAATCAACATGATGATATTCTGGAGCATCAGATATGAGTGTCATGATATGACCAAGAGTGACTTTCCATACTACAGTTGTCATGCTAATACCTAAGAACATTCTGTTGCAATGTTAAGGTAGTGTAAAATTTCATCCTGAATGTAATTGGACCAAAGTCTTGCCAACATGCCCATTCACTCATTTTTAAGTACAATTTTCCTGTCATAAAACATCAACTGGGATGAGTGATGAAGAGGAAACAGAGAACTTCTGTCTCCAACACTGAAAATACAGCTTCTCGAAGCCTTTGCTAAGATTTACTTTAAAAAAAACTAAGCAACAACAAAACAGACTCTAAAACCATCAAAACTCTACTCATAAAATGAGATACTATTTTAGCTCTATTAGTGTAGTCATAATCACCATATGACTCAAGAGTATTGGAATAAACATACTGAAAAGAAACATGGCACAAAAATATGTTCTGAATGTAAAAGATGCTCAGAAAACACCAACCAACGACAACAATCAGCACGTGCACTCTGGCTTTCTCTAACAGCTTGTCAGCTCATCTGAGTGACAGAGGTTTGCACTGACTAGAAAATATAACATTAAATTGCTTTAATTCAAAGGCCCAAGAAAACACAGACACATTCTCATATCTCTTAAGACAACCTACCACTGTTTTAAGCAAAGCTCACATTAGGGAATACCTGCCTAAAATTGATTTTGTTAGCCTAGCTGACATTACAGAAGACTTTTGACAAGATGTTTTATATGAACCTGTAATGTGTCTGACATGTCTCTATCTTCAATGCTTTCTAATAAATATACTTTAAAAAAAAATAGAAAACACACTCCAAGATCAATTAAAATGTAAGGCCCATACCATTTGTCCATTTTAAGTAAACATTCTTTTCAGTTGGACAGTGTATGAACACAAGTTCACAAAAATCTTAGTCCTAGCAGTGCAGTTTCAAAAGCAGCCAAGGCGTTGCTTCATTTCTGAGGGGGAAAAAAATGCAATCACATCCCTGTTCTAGACTTGGTGGCTGGCTCCTCACATTGCATCAACCTCTGCCAAACCTTTTAAAAGCTGTCAAAGAAAGGGGCAGGGATAAAACAAGACACTTCATTGCCTCATTGCCATTGGAACACCTTGCAGAACATCCTGTTTCTGCTGGAATCCAATTGTGACTACAGACTTCAAACTTTCAGAAAGAATATTCATAGTATCACACATCAGCCTGTAGTGTTAATGCAGCCTTGGACAAAATGCCTGAAATTTGAGAGCTGCCACAATAGCTTTGGCAGCACGATTCTCTCCGACCACCCTGCTAGGGATGCACATGGGGATGCCAAGATGTAAAACCTACCAGGATACTGCTATGAAAGGGAGACAAACAGGCAGCATTCTCATCCACACTGTCCAGAAACGATCCCAAAACCATGCCAAAACCACATTTCCATTTTATCTCAGAGAAAATTAGTCTATTCACTCCAAAAAAACAGCCCAGAGGGGAAATAACAGAGATACAATATGGATAATCAGAAATACTGGTTTGCTAAATTAATTGACAGAATAGACTAATTTTGGATGGCAATTGCTCAGAGGGGCCTCTACTTCAAGGGACTGTCTCTCTCCTTAGAATGAAAACCAGATGGATAATGTATTATTCATATTCTAAATACTACTTGCAACACACATTTTCTAATAAACAAGCACGTGATTCTCTATTGTGCATTCACTACCAGAAAATCTTATATCCGTTGAAGAGACAGATACATTGAATAAATTTCAGGTTCTTTATGGTCCTTCCTTAAGCATGTTAACATTCAATATGCCCTAATTATTTTCCCTTTAAAATTACATTCCTAATCTCCAAACTATAGGCTAACATGTTTCTTTGAATGATAGGTTAAAATATTTTATTTCTTTTCCTCTTTGGACAAGCTGTAAAAGCATTTTTCCTGAGGAAAAGCAGGAATGCTTTTTTTTTTTCCCACTGCTCCAAGAAGTTAAGAATTTCTTTATCTTCAGCATAACTTTTTGTTACTAAAAGGAAGGAAATGCTCCCTGAAGCCCACTGCTTTATGCTTTTTAGTTTAATGATACAAACATCTTCTGAAGTAGAGAAGCATAAACTCATTAGCAGCATTTCAGTTCTCTCTACTGCAGAAGCCTGGAGGAAAGAAACCTTAATACAGAATATCTGATTCTAGCATTGAAGTTTACATCTTCAACCAAATTATAACATTCAATTTTATGCAATCTTTCTATCCGAAGTTAGGATTTCTCTCTTTTTATTCTGAAAGGGGCTTGATCTTAATTTGGTTTATGCTTTTCCACTTGTGTCTTAACTTATTTCTGCTGTAAAACATGAGAGGCTGAAAAGAGATATTTCCAGGTGGGTTCGTAGAATATAAACAAGCTTTTATGAAGGTCATAAATATATTTAATAGGAAAGTATCTATGAGCAATACAATAAAAGAGTATCCCAATGTAGGCAAGACTAATATATTTATACAAAAACTGTTTGAAAGTAACATATTCAAATAATAAATCAAACTAAATTCTCCTAATAGTCATAATCCATCATAGAGAGAAAAAATAACTAGCCCATGGGTGCATTACAAAATAATTTGACCAAAGAATTGTAGGGTTTATATTTACTTTTAGGTTTCAGATACTCAGGTTCTCCAAGAGTAGCAAATAGACACCTAAAATGCAGTAAGAGGAGACTGCAAGATCAAATGTGTCTGTGTTTAATGACGTACTACATGAACACTTTGTTTTTTGTGAAAAACACGATTTATACAGCACACATATTGTAGAAGAAGAAACAAAATGAGAAGAAATTAAGTGCACAGTTTAACTAAAATAGATGAACACACGGAGAGCCACTGAAGTTCTGCTAAGAAACCTCCTCTAAGTTGCTACAACACAAAAGTCATAAAAATTCATGTGAATAAACTTATCTATTGAGAAAATCCCACATAAAGCCAAAAATATACATCATCCATATATCAAATGTGGAACTGTCTCAAAGAAGATGACAGTAGAGTTTATCTGAAAAATAAATTCTGCTCTGTACCTAATTCTAGTCATTTCCCCTCAAACCTATAAGTAAATCCCTCCTGGACTCCATTAAATGCCTTAAAGCACAAAGGACAGATAGATCCATTACCTTTATAAAACAAAAGAAAGATAAAGAAACCTTTGTTTGGAATCCCATCTCTCAGAAGCACTGCAGAATATGGGATGTTTTTCCATTTGAATTCTCACAGTATCTGATTCACACTTATCTTTTGTTTTAATCACTTGTTAAAGCATTTAAAAACAGTTAAAAATAAACTACCTCAGCAAAAATTCAGCTAAAATTTGACATAATATCATAGTAAATGCAAAAATATCTCCAATATTTATGATTTCTGGCAAGAATCTTCCCAATCCTTTAACACTTAGCAAAGTGACTGGGCACTGCAGTGTATCTCCTATATCAATAAATGATTCAGAAACAGATGGTGTAAGTTCTATAAACATTTCAAACAAAAAAAGGCATGCCAATGTTCTTCCTTAGAAGGAGAAGCCAGCCTTAGGCAACCCTGTATGCTAACTTTAGCAGCATTATTTTGAAGAAAAACAACTTTAAAGAAAAATAGATTTCATGTCCCTTTCACTCTGATGGGCCAAAGGTCCCTTTGTGTTGTACATGGTTGTTCAAGACAGCTATCTGTTCAGCTCTGACCTGGAAATGCCTGTGCATCACGTCAGAGAATCCAGAAAACTGCGACCTTCATGATCATCTTTTCCGTTCTCCCATCATTTTCTCCCATCTGGGTGCATGAGAAGCGAGAGCGGCAGTAACACTTCCCCATTCTGTTGTTAATTCAGAACCCTCAACACTGACTTTTACTCAGCAAAAAGCACAAGCACTTTCTATAAATTGTTTGATGACAAATCATATGGAAATATGTATCATGAGGGTAGGAAGATATAAATGAAACCTCAATTGTGAAGGCAGGTGAAAAAAGAGCTAAGACAGAGGGGGAACCCAAAGGCCTAGCCAAAAGTCAGTGTGCTTCCTAAACTCCAAGAGAAATGGGATCACTGGATACATTCAAACATGTCCTTACAAGACCATCTGGGGAAAATGAAAAAGAAAAAAAAAAAAGAAAACCCAAACATGTAGCAGTCCAGAAGGTCAACTAAAACACGTTTCAGGCACAAGCATGTACATGGAGATCATTATAGCCAAAAATGAGAGGAAGCACAAAGAGCCCAAGCCTCACAGCCATGCAAACAAGACTTCCAGAGCACCAGCATTGTCCACTTAGCCCTTTCCTGCTATGAAGCCTGAAGCCAAATTTCAGAAGAAAAGAGCTTCATTTTTTTCTGTAATACCCACCTTCCAGGGCTCACTGAGCTGTTACAAGGAGTGGTTCATGAACACCAGGAATTCATGACCAGGAAGTATGCAGGGTACATGCATGGCTCACAGTTGTACTCCTCCAGGCAATAATATTAATTTTGATCCACAGATAACATGAAGTATTCCTAACAGATGTCCTACAGTAAAATACCCATTTATAAGCTTTTTCTGTCCACCATTTAGATTCAATACAGCAACTGCTAGACTTGCATGAAAACAAATATTTCCTGTGTTAAAAATATTACGTATTTTATACAAGTATTATTAATTTTTCATTTCAATTAAAACGCAAATCTTCCAATAAGCTCACTTACAGGATGTTTGGCTGAAAGTCTGCCAGTCGCAGTTCCTGTTTGATTCCAAGTAGAGGAAATAAATCCCTGTAATCAAGTAAAGTAAAAAACAAAAAAAGATGAAGACACACAGCTAAATTCTATTTAATGTAAGTACCAGTAATAACAATCCACTGCAATCAGAACAATAAAATCAAAAATAAATGCTTTTTAATTCTCCATGTATAAAAGTTCTTAAACTGTAAATGCTGCAATCATTTCCCATCTTTTTAGGATTTTTCAAGCTGCTTTCTATATTTCTACCTTTTTCATGCACGTTCGTAGGCCATCCACATAAGTTGATTTCATCTTATGAACCTAGAATACATAAAATTTAAGAAAAATGCTTATGTATAAAAATAAGGGATTTTACAAATGAAAGATCTTGTTTTCCAAATGCATCTTAACTTGTTCGTTGACTTTTCTTTTTTAAAACCAGTTTTATCCTAGCAAATAATGGATTTATACTCACTAATAGGTTACCCTATTCACATCAGGTAGGCAAGTGCTCAGTTACAACCTAAAGCCAGGTTTTTGCAGATACTATTAATTACTGCAATTTATTATTTTACATCTTATATCTCCAGGTCAATAAACTACACAAAACCCACACAAACACACACCAAAACAAATTTTTTGTTTAAAAATCAAAACAAAAAAAAACCCCACACCTTTTAACTTTTTTTTTTTTTAAATTCGTGGAAGATCTTTTTTTTGAAAACTGAAAGATTAAGCGTGGGAGCAGACTAAGTTGTTTTGGATTTTCAGGAGGCTTGTCACCCCAAAATCCCCCATAACTAGTTATCTCCTTCATTTTATGCAAAGCATTTCTTCAGAACTCAAAAAATAAATGTTTTGCCCTAAGTATCCTTTATAGCACTAGACAAATCTAACAGCAATGTTTTCCAATTATTTTTGCAACAAAATTGTTTGCTAGCTATAATCTAGCATAGTGCTAAACAACTATAAACACTAAAATTTAAAAACTCTTAAGAATACTGACTTCAAATAACTATTTGAATGAACTTGCTCTATAGCAAACTTATTTATTTATTTAGCTATGAACATATTATCTGTCTTGCTGATTTTTCCTTCAATGCAACTACCTTTTGTGAAAAATATTAGCTCACCTGGCGGTATTCTAAAATTATCTTAGGCAAAGGATGAAGATCTTGCAATTTTTTTAGCTGCAAAATCAAGAATGCGAATTACTGACATATCTTTCTTTAAGTTATATTATTAAACAAACCTTAACAGAATAAATTTTGGAGGAAGACATTTTCTTGACAAGTTGAATGGATAAAATACTGGCTGAAGAATGTTGTCCTACAAGCAATCCCACCCCAGGCCTAAGGAAGCCTCCATTAGGAAGGCTGGAGATTACTCCTTCCCATTTCATTTCCACTCCTGTCCCAGACAGGGACAAAAAGACATATAGACATAAAACCTTCCCCACAACAACTTTGAAAACACTGGGGTGTGATGTGCGTGTGTTATGGCCCTTTGTTTATTTTTTGTGCTATGCAGCATCAATGCAAGAGAGACCATGATAGAAGAATACAAAATAATCCATATATACACACATACATATTTATACACACACAATCCAAGAGGAGAATTTCTCCTGTTCATGCCTTAATAAAAGTTCCAGGAAAACTTCAAGAGACATTTAAATTGTCAAATTCAAAAGCAATAACATAAAGCATATTTTTGATTACTTTGACTGGAAACTACCAAAAACAATTCTGTTGAGAAAAAAAATTAAATTATTAAAATAGAGATTGGATATTTGTAAGTACAACAAAAAAATAACTGGAACTACAATAGTCCAGGGTGAAAAATAGATGCAACTATACTAGAAATGTATATTTAAAAGCATAAGGTTTTTTCCTTGCTACCAGGGAGAAACCACATCTTAAGATTAATTGTTTACTATTTATCTACTGGAAGGTTTCAGCCTACCTTTCTCTAAATAACCAAGTCTCAGCAGTTGTTGGAAAGAGAGTACTGGTGAGATTAAAGCATTGCTTTGATTATAGCAACAAATCTTATGTTCCCACAAAAAGATGACATGAATTCTATTTCACTGATCTCTCCCATTTCCCAAGGCTGTCTGTCACTTTCCAAGATAATGTACTTGATCTATGAAACCTCCTTCTCCTTGAGTAGTGTGTGGGTTTTACAGTTCTGCTCTTGAGGTTACCGGAGGTCATGTATGGTAGTTCAGACACTTGGCTGAAAAGTGGAATTTCCTCCTTGAGAAACAAATGTTACCCTTCCACCTTCCCCAGAGATGTTAATGTTCAGCAATGAGTTGTGCACTTTACTCTGACGCCTCTGTAAGTTAGAGCAATACAACTGTGGCATCAAATCAAAAATAGGTGCGGCTGCACAGAGGCTTTTTCTCTTCTAAAAGAAACTCCATTGATATTATTACCTTAACAAAATAATTTTTTAATGATGTGACAAGTGGATCAAGAGCAACCTCAGTCAGTTTTCAGATGACACCAAGCTGGATGGAAGAGTTGATCTGCTGGACAGCAAGGAGGCTCCACAGAGGGATCTGGACAGGCTGGATCAATAGGCCTAAGGGTCTGAGGTTTGACAAGGCCAAGTGTAGGGTCCTGCCCTTGGGTCACAACAACCCCTGCACTGCTACAGGCTGGGAAAGAGTGGTGGGAAGGGACCTGGCAGAAAAGGACCTGGAGGTGCTGATGGAGAGTGACTGAACAGGAGAACCAGGTGTGCCCAGGTGGCCAAGAAGGCCAATGGCACCTGGCCTGGATCAGCAGCAGTGTGGCCAGCAGGACCAGGGCAGTGACTGTCACCCTGTACTCAGCACTGAGTACTATGTTCTGTTTTGGACCCCTCATTTCACAAAGGACATTGAGATACTGGAGTGTTTACAGAGAAGGGCAATGGAGCTGATGAAAGGTCTGGAGCACAAGTCTGATGAGGAACAACGGAAGGGGCTGGGGGTGTTTAGTCTATAAAAAAGGAGGCTCAGGGAAGACCTTCAGTAGCTGGTTTGATTTTCCCCATCATGGAGCGCAACTTTCTTTTTTGGCACAAGTAAGTGTAGCATAAATAGCACAATACAAAAATAAATCAAGATTGTTAGGAAAACTTTAGACAAATCACCTTTTCACTTGAATATAACTTAGAAGTTTTACTAAATCATGCTGAAGTTTTACTAAATCATGCAGTTTTAAAACCCTTCCCCATCTCACCACAACTTCTGAGGTGGATACGAGTTGTTGTATTTCAGTTCTGTGAAGTTTCTCACACAGCGTATGCAGTTTTAACTTATCAAATAGTACCTACAGTAAGAAAAAGACAATAAATCTTTCAGTGTTTCAGTTGCTGAAATAGAAAGGAAAATTATTGGGTACTTGAACTTAAACAGAAAACAGGTTTCAAGGTAAATAGAACACCCTGCAGCGAAGAGAAGTAACACTGAATTGAAAAGACCAGATCTTAATTTTGAGCTACTGAAACAGTAATATATTTACTAAAAATAAATGCATAATTTATGTAAATACATTCAAATACATATTATTCAGCATTGTAATATTTATGAAAAACTGTTATGTCCTTCACTAAAATCACAAAATAAGATAATTAATATAGAAGAAAATAATTCAGAAGTTGTAAGGATATCTATGCTTTACAGTTCTTCTGTATCAATAAATTTACAGAACTTACACCTTAAATAATAATAGTAGTACAAATACTACCTCTCGGAGTTGACAACTGCTGGTCAAAAGGAATCGTTCTCCAGCAACCTCATGAGCCTCCTGTTCAAGCTCTTTGAGCCGCAACTATAAATCAGTACATCAAAATTATTATGTTCACATTATTATTTTCTTCGATATCTGCTACTTCCAAAGTTAATGAGAATATTGGACCTTTATTTAAAAATGTAGTACTTGATATTGTGTAACCATTTCTGGCTATCAACATTTGGTTGAGTAGATTGCTTATACACTCCTTAATTTCTATTTCTTTGTGATCTGGGAAGGGGATTTATTGTAGTAAGAAGTACCAATATTTGTGGTTAAAGAATTTAGGTTACTGAAGCCTATAGAGATCTGTGAGAAACAGAGCTATGCAAATTATTCTGATAAATTAGTAATCTGTCAGACCACTATGATTATCTAGTCAAATTTTATGTTACAAAATGGGATTCTCTTGTAGATATTTTTATCAAAGAACACTCATTTAAAGAGTGTATTGCTCACAAAGAGAGCAAGAGAAGTCTATCACTTCTCAGGAAGATGGTTACTGAAAACTGTAGGTTCAGAAAGAGTCATTACCGTTTTTACTCTACAACACATAACCCAAAAGGACCTGAGCATTTTGCAATGCAATCTCAGTTCTGGGGAAAAGCTGATGAAGCAAATGTCTCTTTTTGACTTGCCTAAATAAATAGGGAAGTATCCTAAAATGTAAATATAATTAGTTATATTTATAACAATATACTAAAAACCCCAAACTACTACATAGAATGTGACAAAAGTTCCTTCTCTTTTTAATCAGTTATCCTCAGTAAAAGCACAAAGATGATGTCATTCAATTTCCAAGAGAAAAAATTAATACAAAATTTACCCCTAGAATCTCTGAAGTTTTTTTCAGTTCTTGTTTGTTCACATATATTTTGTGTGTTTCCATCACTGTAAATAAAAGTTTATGTTAAGTACATTTATAATTGGCAATTTCAATCTTACATGCTTCTTAGACTGTAAAATGGAAACTCAAACTTGCACAGCTGCTATGAGTCTAAGACAACATTTCATATTCTGAGGAATTACATTCCATCTGAGCATAGTCAGCAGCTGTGTGAAAATAGTGAAGCTTCATATTTTGAACTGAACTTTCATACCTGCCAGAATTTTGATAAGTGGAAGCTCTAATGTGCAAAATAAATTCCACAAACCTTGAGCCTGTAAAATAAGATACAAATACATTCTTCAGTACCAGCTAATTTTGATCTTAAAACATATAATAATGCCATTATGTGAATGTATTTTCCCATGAGCAGTATTTCACATTTCCTTTTTACACGACAACGCTGTTTGTGGCATGAAATACTACTTAGTGTAAATTATGGTATCTAAATGCTGTACCACTTCTTTTTGTGGGGAATAGGAATTTTGCAATAGTAACGATTTTGTACAAGAATGGAAGAAAGAGATACACACCTCTTTTTTCTAAACAGTTTATCTTTAAAGCAAGATTCAATATAATAGGACACACAATTCTCCCTTTTATTCACTTGAAAGATTCAGAGACCATTCATAATTCATAACTTTGTTTTCATTAGGAAGAAAATAGGAGTTGATGGGGTTATGTACCCAAATTAGTAACAGACAACAGAAAGCCTGGTTTTTCTCTAACCACTGAAGCAATCTGACTTGTCTAAAAATTCTTGTAGTCTGGATCTCAGTGTTTCTGTGGCTTTGGTGTTTCCCTGCTGCCTTCCTTCACAGATTTCTCACCATACTGCTGGGCCTCTTGGATATCCAGATTAATACAGCTCCATCAACTCATGGTCTAAGCCCTACACTTGCTACCAGTGACTTCAAAGAAAATCCTAGGAAACTATGATGCCCCTTCCACCAAAACCAAAGCATATCCCTAAATTCTGGCACTTTTCCAGGTACATGATCACAGGCAGAAAACACATGCACACACACACACTCTAACAGACTTCTTGAGATGCATTCTGAGCTGCAATAACGGATAAAATAGAATAAAATAGTTCACTTGAAAGGGACCTGCAATGACCTTCTAGTCCCACTGCCTGATCAATTCAGGGCTGACTAAAATTCAAAGTATATGATTAATGGCACTGTCCAATTGCCTCAAACACTGACAGGCCTGGGCCATCAACAACCTCTCTGGGAAGCCTGTTCCAGCGTGTGACCAGTGCTTGGTTAACACAATCTAGAACAAAAGATGCTGAGAGTTTTCATAAGCAAGGAATACATAGAAAAAAATTAGCTATACTATGTTCTACCTCTGTTAACACTTTTTAGACAATAACATATAGATGTAAAATACTTTAAGAAAAGTCACAATATTCTGAATCTTTCCTGTTCTCAGAATCTTCATTTAATTCACTGTTGCAGAGGAAAACTTTCATCTAAAGATTAACCTTGACACTCACCATCTCCTTCTAGAAAAACTGGCAAATTTGATGGGCAATTTATTTCAAATGTTGACTGCCAATGTAAACCACTAAGGGCTCAAGCATTCTATTATTCCAGTTTGAATGAGAAATACATCAGTAACTTTCTTTAATTCAAGATAATACTTACATAGTTATTTCTGAACAACTTCTTTTTATGTCTTACCTTTAAGCCATGAGTAAGATCCATCATTACATTATAAAGCTTCTCCAAGTTCACACCTAAGTTTTGATACTGATATAAATAAATTAAAAATAAATCAAAAACTTTATTGCTAACATAAAAATATTCAGAGTACTATCTTTTTTTTAAGTATTAAATTATAAAATGTACTTTTCTGTATGCATTCTATTAACATTTTAGAAATGTTCTTAGATCTGTCAAACCCGAGTCATTAACACAGCACTACAGATTATGAACATTCCAGATTCTGCCTATTCCTTTATTTACATTTTGCTTCGAGTACAGAGAAATATAGTATCAATAAACTGCCTTTGACATTGAAATCAGCGTTCTCTTACTACTTGTAAAATGAGGAAAAATTACTTGCGTTTTTCTTTCTCGTGTAAGTACTGCCACTCTTTTGTGCCAGAACTTCTTTCCCTTCTGTTCCAGAGGTGCTCCACACAGCACCAGGCCACCTCCTTCAATTGGCTAGAAAACACTGGGACTTCTAGCTCCAAGACCATGACCATTAATAAAGACTGAGAAACAGCAGGCCCCGGAAGGAAGGATGCAGAGGGCTCTCTTCAAAGCTGAAACATGTAGATCCACTGGTGGTGATCCTTGTTCTAAAACAGCCTAGTCCATACTGCAGTGAAAAGTCATCAACCTGTCTCCAGAAACCTTGTCCATACCAACTTGTTCTGGAACAAATGAGCTGTCTGGGAAATACAGACACCTTGCTTGATCCCTTTCTGGAGGTGGAAGAGAGCCCAGTGACAGGCTTCAACTGCCACCAAGATTCCTCATCAGTAAATGCAGTGATGACATGAACATAATGTTTATCACCTGTTCCAGAAAATGTTCCAGGGAATATGGACCATGACCACTTTGGCACAGCATCAAATATACAGATAAGCAGCAAGCAGCACATCTCTGTGCTAGAGGTGTGTGGGTGAGTCGTGGGCTATGGAATAAACCAGCAGTCATTCCAAGTGCTGTAGTGGGTGGACAAGAGTAGCACAAGACAGAGGGAGCTTCACTGAAGCAGTGAGGCACAAGATGATGTATCACCACAGATCCCCCCGGCAGTACAGACAACTGTTAGGAATCTACCAGTGAAAACAGAGCAAGAAGATTGAAGAGATAAACCTGGCAAAGAGCCAGGATTCACAGGAAGAACTGGGACTCACTGAGCAAAGAGAAAAGCCAAAAAGGAAGTGTGAGGGTCCGGGTGACAAATTAAGAAATAAGGAAGGGGGAGGAATAATCACAGGATGTTACAAGGAGGCATTAACGGGGACTTGAGTGAACAAGTCAGCATAAAGACATGGGACAGTTAGGGCAAGGAAATAAACTAGACCTGAAGTAGGACAGGAAGGAAATAAAATTTCAATATTTAACTCAGAGCTGGGAATCAGGATGACAAAGTTGAAAAATGACTAAGAACAGTTGTGATATCTGAAGGACAAAAGACTGAGTCAAGCCAAGGAAAGAGACAAGACTAAGGATGCTGACTCACAGCAGGGCCATCACATATAGAAATAACCATAGATAACTTCTGTCTGTTTGCTTGTCTATTCCCTACACTAATAATTAATGAAGTAGCTTCTGAACGACTGCAGTTTACAGTGTTTTAAAGTAAACTGGCTCAGTTTTTCTCAGAAATGTCTACACTGATGAGTAGGTGCCAATACAACTGACCTCTGTCCATGCTCTAAGCCCACTTGGTATCTGTGGGTTTGTATCCTACAAGTCCTATAACCGTGGTGCAATACTTGGTCTGAATGAGTAAGGCCTCTGAGAAGTGACTGTCATCAAAAAACCCCATCATTTAGGTTGCTCTACATCTTCTTATCATTCAAAAAACCTTTGAAAGCTAATGTGTCCACAGTAGATCACCATGTCCCAAAAGAAATACAAATATTTTATTCAGTAAATACATTTCAATGTGAATACAGGAAGACGTTCGATAGGACATAGGAAGAAATTTCGCTAGTGCAGGAGATAACATATCAAAAAGTTCATCATGCATTATCTCACACAGAGAATTAAAATTCACAGATTTTTTTTCATACAAATGCTTGAAGGTTCACATTTGACTCCCTGCTGTTTCTCAGTCTATGATGTGGTGTCTTTACCAGCTGTGAAATTCAGCAGAATCATTAATAACAATTAACTAAATACAGGCTACAAGTCCACAGGAATTGGAGAAAACAGCATTAGGCATTTTGGAAAAGAGAGCTGGAAATCATTTTGCAGGAAGGTGGACAGAAAAGATATAAGATTATATATTAATTAATGTTGTAACTGAAGTTTACAGTTTTGAAGGAAAATTTTACAGCTGTTGCTGAAGAATGAGTTCCTATCTTGGTAGAATGCAGTGAAAACTCCCCTTCTCCCCTTTCTTTAGATTTCCAACAAGTAGTGCTAATAGAATCATTTTCTTCCATTAGAAAAGCATTATCTATCTTTTTTTGCAATCTTTTCTAAGCAAAAGCAATTCTTTTATCATTTCCTTCCCCTTTTAACCCAACCACAAACAATTGAAAACAAACTACTTACAGATAAATTTCTCAAAGTGCCTGTATCTGTATTTTCTGTTCCCTTTGAAAAAGGCTTTTCAAAATACTTCTGTATTAAACTCTCAAAGGAAGGAACTGTGTCGCTGGGGTTTATCAGCCATGCTGCAATCCTTGGATCTAACACGACACTCTCAGCAACTACAAAAATAAGTTATTCAAAATACTTAAATTACCTCCCACACTGAAAAATAGCTCTAAAGTTTTGCCCATCTTTCCTGCATGCATGCATCATAAAAGGACAAGTATTTACAAAAATGTTAAATAGTGAATTTGCAGTTCTAACAAATGGTCAATATCATTACTACAAGGAGGAAGTTCAGTATTGCGTATTTTTGAAAAGGATTGTTCTGTGAGGTTGGGATGGAGATTTTTTTGGTTCGTTGTTTCAAGTTTTCAAATATAAGTAAACCTTTGGCTCCTTAGATTTACTGTAAAAACCTCTCTTTTTGTTAGAACTAAAAAACTTCAAGCTGGAGTTTTTCTTATGAGAGTCTCTCTCTGGTACAGTTTTGTTATTGTTGTTGTTAACTTGATTGATATGAACAAAACTGCTGTTAGGGATCAGGGAGAAATTTACTTCCTAGCAATCAGACTGAGATTGTTAATGTATATATGAATTCACATATGGGTGCACAATGCGTTGTTTCCGAAACTCAGAACCTTTAGTCCTACAGGATCATATGTGCTTACACTGCACTCTCATGTTCACATTGATGGATAGGATGGGCCAAGCCCAGTGCTGTTTCACTTCCCTTTGAACTACAATCTCAACATGTGTCCTGCAGTTCTACAAAGAACAGGAGAAACTAATAACTAGACCGCTTTGTGACATATTCAAAGATAAACCTAAGTATCCTCTTCACCAACTCCTAAGTTCAAATGATAATCTACAGGTACATTTATAGAGAACTCCATGCCACACAACCTTACAGACTCAGTTACCTGGAAGCAAATTTTAATGTCCATAATGCATGTTACACCTACAGGACTACGCTAAAGAGAATTTTGGGGGTTCATTTGTTTGTTTTTCCATAGCAGAAATAATGTGTAAGGAAGCATCAAGTTTTGAAGTTTAAAAACCTAGACAAGAATTCTTTTGGTTCCTAGAAACTTCAGATTCAAATCCCATGGATCAGATAGGATCTAACCTGTCTAGTACTTCTGGTGTGTACAGGTTATAAAACTCTCACAATTGCCAGTCCCATTACAGTATTTCTTTTCCCACCTTTCCCATTCCCAGTGGTGGATTTTGTACAGATCTTCACACCAGATTTTAAATTATCATCAGTTTCCTGTGATTTACTGAAACTTTTCAGATGCTGAGCACAAGCTGATGACTGTCCGTAGAGGGAGCCCTTCCTGAAAGGTCCTATATACTTCTGTAACTCACTCAGCAGTAATTTGATACATGGTACCAAAAAAAAACCAAAAAAAACGAGAAGAACCCCAAAACAAAAAAGACATTATGTTTAAATCTTATGTCTGCTGTTCGTAGTTGCTTTTAAATCCCTAGAGAAGAGTCTTACTTGTTCCTATGAAAAAAACAAGGGCCTATTCAAGTGATTCCTAATTCTGACAACTATGAGCATCTCTGGGATTTATTTTAGCCTTTCCTTTGAGCAGACAAAGTTTTTTTCCAGGGAATATGAAACATGAAGTAGTTTGACCTTTTCAGCTATAGTCAGGACTGTGTTGAGAACTTTTGTTTCCACTGCAAGCTATCCTCAAATTACTCAATGATCTAATTCCTACTCAGAGAAGAAATATATTATTTTGACATGTCAAGCCTCTGGTCACAACCTCACCCAAGAAGGGTGGTCTTTCTCATGGTACTACACTCTGTTTTTCCATATATTATTTAACCATCAATTCAGTTATTTCTACACTTAGTGACTTTAACAGAAACACCAACAGCGCAGCGATTACAGGATGAAATCATAGATTCAATACTTGCCTTGTTTCCAGCTGATTTCATTACCATAAACTTGAAGTAGAGTCCTCAGGAAATCTTTTGCATTGAAGCAAATTATTGGAACTTTGCACTGTAGCATTTGAAACAATACTTGCCTGCACAGAAGTAGCTAATTAACACATAGTATACTGCTGCTAGATTTAGTCAATCTATTTATTTCGTTCTTTTAATTAGCACCTAATACTAAACAGTTAACCCAAGACATTTCCTTATTCCTATAAGAACAGAATACTGCATTTGAATATTAAATTCTCAATTCAATAATACTCAAAGCTATGTTCTCTAAGAAATTAAAACATCCTAGCAGATATGATTAATCACATATACATAAAGAAAATAAATCCTTGTTTAAGTCTTAAAGTGCAGCCTTAATCCAAAACACCAACACCAACTGCAGTACTTCAATATACCCAAATAAGATCACAGAGGCTAAACTGATGAAGCGTTATAAACCACTGATTTAAAAGTTACTAGACAATCTAAATTGCCATAACTGCCCTGTGTTAATACACTGTTTAAATCCAAAATGCTTCATCTTTTCAATGTATTTCCATTCTCCTGAAAATGTCTATAATTCCCTCATCCATACTATTTTAAATAGATATAACCAACTATATATATATATTACTCTATGGATTTACTAACTATGTGTGTCTTTTTTAATAAGTTTTATTTTGGGCAATATAGAAAAATAATAGTTTTTATAAAGCATTTTTGATTCCAAGGGTTTGGACAGATTAAAAATCACATAGATCACAAGGTATTGCTGTGTGCATCATAGATCCATTCTTGAACAATTGCACTATTCTTACAATAAATAATTACCCATCGGTTTCATCTAAATGCTAATACCCTCATTCAACTCATTATTGAATTTTTATTGTTCATATGTACATGCTTTATGGATATGCTATTCTCAATTCACAGCAACCAATATTCAAGCTGACAACAAATTATTATACTACTTGTCACGTAACCCCAATATTACAGCTGGTGAAGTACAGGTCAGCAAAGTGACTTGCTTCAAGGCACCATGAAGCAGTGGAAGAGATGCAACTAACAACCAAGTCCAACATCTTGAAAATTAATGTTTTGTAATTTAATAATCCAAATTCAGCTGTTTACAATGAAACAGATAGTACTGAAAGTCATAAAATATTCTGATGAAGTTTTAACATGCTAGACTATTACATCTGAGAATCAGATTTGGCTCTCATTTCTCCCTTTAAGGGATACAATTTCCAAGTTAATAGGAATAAAAATGGACTTTGGTTATAATAACTGAAGTTTAAAACATAGTCCAACTTTTTATTAAAATTTAGTTCAAGTAATAAACAGATACATAAAGCCTTTACTTCAAAAATTATATTGTATTATTACTGAATATTAGTAAAACTTCATTTGGAATGTTAAAAGCCATTAAAAAATCCTGTGCCAAAAAGATTTAACGTATTAACAAAGCTCAAGAAGGGTGTTTATCACAATAATGTCCATCAAAAATGTACTAGCTAAGAAATGCAGTTCAGGAAATTGAAGGTAAAATACAGGAAAGATAAACCTGGACAAAACAGGTTTTGGTGCCATACAGCTTTAACTGCTCTAAAAGGATTTCCAAGTGAACATAAACAGCTCCTACCAGAATCCCAACCTAATTCTGCAAGGGCTACACTCAGTGATATGCTTAGCCCAAAGGAACAGTCTATTCTTATTTGGTTTATATTAGCCCAGACTTGACATGGAACTATTACAGCCAATATGAAATTCAACAAGCTTGACATCTAAGGAGATTAGGCCTGTGCTAAGTAGCCAACATCATTACTGCTGAAAGCATATGTAAAGCAAAACAGTAATTTTTCCTACATATTCTCACCAAGAAAATTTCCTGTGAGCATGTTCTTGTTCCCAGAGAGATGATTGTTCAGTTTTTAAATAAATTAATTTATCATTTTCATTAGCAGCATTCCAAGTATAGCCAGTTGAAGTGTGACTGGGAGGACAAGGGTGATCAGTCTGATTTTTCACCAGCACAACAACTCCTTTTACTGATGAGGTAGAGGCCTGTTAAGTATAATGAGAATAGTGTTTCCTCTGACAGATTTTGTGCAATCCTATAAAGAAAAATTCCCAAATATTTTACAATATGAAACCCATTACATACTCTACCGTTTCTTCATACACCACTGACACAGTAGAGGAGCATGCAAGTGTTTCAGCCTTGAAACAAAAATCCTAGTGGTTTCATTTTCTTTAAGTTTTACTTGGTAGTTTAAAATAAAATGTAATCTAAATATTAAGATTTACTTCCTTTTAAATGTACATTTTGGTATGTCATATACCAAAGTGGTTCCCAATGAACATGGGTTTGTGTTTATCAGTTACATGCTATTCAAATGGTTCCACAGAACTGACTCTAAACAAAACTCATCCTTCACTAACCTGCTCCGAGTTGAGCTGTGAAGAACCACCTTGAAATATCATAGTAGTTACAAAAGCCACTGCCTGTTCTATAGTTGCAAGCAGTTCATTTTTTTCTTCAGACCCTAAACTGCTGACATCACAAGGATACTTTCCAGATGACTTTATTTGTCCAGGAGCACAGCTGTATCTTCTTTCATGTGAGGACATGTAGGTATTTACATGCAATCTTCTTGTTTTCTCTGAACAAGATGTAGACATATTTTGCTTTCTTTTAAGAGGAATAACAACTATCTTATCCCCATCCTTCAGGTATTTTGCTTCTACTGAAAGACTCCTTTCTTGATATCCCCATGTGTGCAAGCCTGATTCCTGGTAATGGCTCACTATTTTGGTATCTTGACAGCCAAGCATTTCATCTGTATGCACTGTCCTGACTATCTGACCAGCAGCTCTTTTTTCAGAGCTGGCAGTTGCTTTCAATATGGCACTTCCAATATCACAAACCTCCTAGGAAAATCAGAAACTTTTTAGCACACCAATTACTTGACTTATTAGGAGAAATTAAAAACTGCACAAAGTTAATTTAGGTAAGCATTCAAGAAAGCAAAATTCTATGAAAAAATGTTGATACTAACAAAACAGAGCCAGTTTAGGGGAACCACAAAATTCAAGTACTTAGCAGTAGACATTATTTTGTTGACATGTACTGTTTACATCCACAACCACTTTTTTTTAAAATCTTAGTCCAACACCAAAAATTGCAAATTAACAATCACAAGATGCATCTAGTCCAGTAGCCTGTCTTCCATAGTGACAAGGTTATTAGTGTCTGAAGAGAGAAGAGACCATTCATCTTTAGCTTCAACATTCAGAGCTTTTTTCATGATAGCTTTGCTGTTATAGAACTTTTGGCAAGGGACTTTAATGACTGCATTGGAAGTTCAAGCACATGAGTCAACTGGATCCCTTCAAGCAACTTACAGGATTGTAAGACACTCCAAAAATACATAAGAAAGTTGCACTGAAGAAGTATTATCAGCCGTATGAGTAAGTATTATATTCTATTCTGTTTAATCCACTATACCCAGAACAGTTTTCCTACTCCAGATAGTCCCTGGATACCTTTACAGCAGCGTGTTACTAAAGAGCGTTAAGCAAGCTGCTGCATGGTAATGTTTGAATTCTACTCCTTCATCCTTATTTCCTTCAGAAATTTCCTTGGTATGCTACTGGTCCTAGTACTTGCTTACTATTTACTTTGCTAATTTCTTCTACGAACTCCTCAGCTGAGATAGATCCTCTGTCTTGATTTCATGAACAAGGACTCTGGCACTGCAATCAGTGACCTTTCCAAGATTCCCCAAGGTAAATGTGTTTAACTGTTTACAGATATAGAGATTCCCCAAGGTAAATGTGTTTAACTGTTTACAGGTATAGAGATTTGCATCTTCCCTCAATATTTTTTATCCCTCAATCACCAAGCAAGCTTTCTGCTCCTGAGGCATTTGAAAAAATTATGTATTAGTGATGCATTTGCAAGCTGTTTCTCAAAATTCACTTGAACTATACTATTGTATATTTAATTTAACTTACTCAAATGAGGCAAGTACAGAATAATACAAATTCTGCTAAGTTCACATTTTTGAATGACATTTTTTAGTACTCTCCTTCATACTGTCTCTTAGCCATACTTTTCCAGACATAATTTAGTATTCATTTTAAATCTTCAATATTCTGCTTTGAATAAATCCCTGTACTACATACAAATGTTCTGGGTTTGGAGGGCAATTCTATATATTTTGTTTTAAAAGTTTCTTCAATTTTATATAGTTTTCTTTTTGAAAATTAAGCATTGCTGTATTACCTATCTTTCAATGCCTCAGAAAGATTTCAGTCTCTGTCAGAGCACCTTTCAGAAGGAAGATTTTGAACCTGATCTCACACAGAATCAAATAAAAAACATTTTCTCTCATGAGTTCTCTAACTGTTCCACAAAGCAGTTGTCTCCTAATTTTCAGTTGCAGCATCATGCATAAGCTTCACAGTCACCCACTCCACTGGCAGGTAACTGAAGTCTCTCAAAATTACTGTATTTTCATCTCTTCTAGCCCAGTCTCATTCAGTACATCTGCTGTCATTACCATTGCAAGAACTAAGGCCTCCTCACTTCAAAGGAACCACAAGTTTCTGCTGTGCAGGGCTCCCTCCACTCCCCAAGATGACAGTTTTCACTGATCAAAGAACACTGTCCAACTCCATCCCACATCTGTATTGATTGAGCAAGCCAGAATGACAAAGCCAGTAAGTTCAGGGCTTTTTTATGGTTTCGCAACGTTCCTCAACCCAGCTCCCCTATCCCCAACCCTTAGAACTATGGAGTCAAAGATGAAAAAGGCTTAAGACTGCCTTAGATGATACTTCGCAGGATCAACTCTACAGCAAAAGTACAATTACCAAGTTCTAAGTAAAGAGAAAAAGGAAGCTAGTTAAATTTGTGCTACTACCAAAACAAATAGCGGCTGTTCTGAACAAAGACAAATTAATAGGACTTATGCAATGCTAATCAAAAGGTGGGCACTATAAAATTATCAGAAGGAGAAAAATAATATCACAGAAGGGCCAAATGCTTAAGAGCCATAGAAAGACAACTAATTCACTTAAGTGCATTTTCCAGTCAAACTGCAAATAGTTTTATCATTTAACATAGCAGAATTTGAATTAGGACACTCTAGTAACTATTGAACCAGGAATAAGCAATTCTCTTTTAAAGTTTTAAAAAATAAGAACAAAGCAATTTAATTATCAAGTCAGAATAATACAGCTGGAACTACAATTAACCACAGGGAGAAACAGCAGCTTCTGTGAAGAACTGATCTTCTGTTAGAAATAATGACATGGCTGGAAGTAGAGAAAATGACTCCCAGGATGAAGTTTCATAATTTATGGCAATGCAGGAAGATTTCATTAGATGTCGTGAGTCAAAATTAGCATCTCATCATTACAAAAAGGGGTTCCATTACTAACCATGTGCACGTACAGCTGCATGAGCATCTGTGAGCCACTGTAATTTGTAAGAAACTATCCCATTCCACGTAAGAAGTCAGTTTTCTGCATCTTGAGCAACCTGAATGAACTTGAAGTGTGCAACACGCACCAGAGTCAGAGTAAGGAAGGCTGTGAAATTTGCAGCTGGGATCAGTTGCAGCATCTCCAACTCATCCATCAGCTCTATGGATTTTACATTCACAGCCTGAACTGGGGCTGCCAATTACCTGTTCCCACTCTTGCACTGGCACTCACTCACATGCACATCAAACCAAATTCAGAGAGATGATCAAATCCAAAATTAAACTTCCTAATACAAAGTACTTTTTCATACAAATCAGCTCACTTTATGACTATGTGCTAGTGATTGTTAAGTGACAAATGTCTAAAAACATTTCTAAATCCTGGTGACTGTCTGAATGTGGCACCCAGATTTCTGATCAATCTGTTATAAAAGACCAATTTCCTGTGAAAAGGGAACAGAAGTGGGGCCAAGACTCTCATAGGTAAATATAGGCCAAGTGTAAAATAAGACAGAGGAAGTTATCTGAACTATGACTGTATAAAATATTTCATGATAAAGCTTGTTATGAAAGAACCAGTCAATAACTTCAAACCTGCTACAAAAAGGCTGCTTTTAGTGGTTTTCAATCTTACAAAATGCTTGCCTTTTCATTTCTCAGATGTGCATCCTTATCACCTAGCTTATTTTCCTTTGTCTTCTCTATACCTTTAAAAAAAAAGAAACAATTTACAATACAAATGAATCTGCAAGCAGCCCATATAACTTAGGTTACATACAGGGTTATATTACTGACATTTTTACCAGACCTTAAAGAACTGTAAAAAACTTTCCCTCAACAACCATTTTATCAAGTTAGTATCATTTATGCTAAAAAGGGCAGGTTCCAAAATATGCATATGAAAAAGTCCGCTCTGCCAACATTATGAAAAAGTTAACTTTAAATTTGCTACAAAGCAGAAAAATATTTTCCTTGGCATTCAGAGGAAACATTACCTTAATTCTGTAAGTGCATGTATTTCCCTCTTTAAAAAAAACTAATTTTGGTCATAGTAAAACTGGGGGTACGAGCATGAAGGAAAAAAACAAACTCTAGATGCTTTGCACAGCTTAAATGTTCTCTTGGAATTCGGCAGTAGTATTCCACAAAACCTTTGTTCTATAAAGCATTATTTGTATTTGAGTTTAGCATATGATGTCTTACAAAGAACTGACCATGTTTCACCTGCAGGGGATAATTTTTTCACATTGTTCATCCTGCAATAGAACACGCATTTTAAGACCAGGTAAGAGAGAGCAAGCAGAATTGAGGCCTGACAAACCGACAGAAAGCTAAGGTGACACCAGTTCCACGAGAAGCAGGACAGCCACCGGTGCTGGGGTTGACACAGAGCACAGTGCAGCTGTGAGTCTGGGCCCCCACTGAACTGCCAGAGACCTTTAGCCCATGGCTCTGAAAGCAGACATGCTGCAGTTCCAAGAAAGTTTTGTTAAATGCACCTCAGGACTCACACCATGGCAAGTGAAATCATTAGGACATGCATTTCCTTTCTGCCTTAATGTTGCCCAGAAGTCCCATGAAGAGGAGAAGCAAGTGAAGACTGGAACAAAGGAGGCCGGGGTGACAGGCTAGCAGTAATTACAATCTCAGTGGGTAGAGAAAGAGAACAGCGAAAAAGAGAACTCCCCTGAAGTGCATCTCTCCAAAATTTGCAATTAGTTAGGATTCCTTAATTTCTAGATTTATCTTATTGCCCAGCTGAAACACACCTCATGAGCAAAGTATGTATTTTGTCCCCCCATACTGACTACAACACTAAAGTCCTGTTGTCAGCTATGAATTTACATGACAAGCAGCAAGGCACTTACTGAAGGAAACATAGTGCTCACCAGTGTCAAAAAAGCATAAGGTGATCTATTTCTATTTAATAGAATAGAACTATTTTAAAAAGACTTCTCTGGGCAAATCAACACCCTGCACTTACAACACTTAAAAAAACAAACACACTCACAAAAAAAAACAAAAAAACAAAAAAACCCCACATTTTCAAAGACTAACTAGCTTAATCTACAAAAGAACAAAAGAAACTAAGCTTATTTCTACATGTTGGTGTCAGTGTATAATCAGACATTCAAATCCAGCTCAAACTTCTAATCTGAGCTGTTAGCTGAAAACATTTTAAATTTGGTTTCTTGACACTTCCTACAACAAAAAGATTACAAGTTAAGAATGATAGCATGTGATTTTGCATTCAGTGATTTTAATTGTTTCACAGCTACGTAGTTTTTCTTGACAAACCCACCCCCCAGAGCAGATGATGAGGACTACATTTCTCTCCTCCAGCACAGAATAATGAATATGACGGGTATTGAAGAGATCTGCAACGTCCCATTTCTGAATTATGACAAAGTATCACCAGATGGCAGCAGAAACCCATCCCTGCCCTCCAGCTCCTCAAGGCTTGATGGAAACATTAGAGCTCCCCTGCCAGGATAACGACAGAACTTCACCGAGTAGGTCAACATTGCAGACATTTGTTCTATTTGAGCCCAATACTTACCTTCTAAAGACAAACAGTTTTGCCATTAAGTAGAATTTAAAATTTAAAAATCTATCTACAAAATACAGTTCAATACTGTCTGAAACAGACCAACTAACACCAGAGGTTTGCAGCTGTTTCTGGCTTTTTAAGGGAGGCAAACTTCTTTACAGACCCACTAAAGCTATATGCATCAACATATATATATGTGTGTATATATATGTGTGTGTGTGTGTGTGCAAGAGAAGTAAAATATCAATTCAACTGAGGCCAAAAAGAGATTGAATTTTCTTTAAAATCATCTGCGTTTTGGTCCCAGATGTACCATGTACAATGTAACATTTTAAAATTAACTCATCACATATTTCTTCAAACATGGGTCACTGATTTAAAGAGCTATGAACTATTATCTTCATCACTACTACACCACCAGGCTCCACTGATCCAATACTTTACTGAAAGATGAGCCCAAACCACAATTTAGATAAAAGAGGGGCTGCAAAAACCACAATGTACATGAGAATAAATGTTAGATTTAAACCCCATTGATCAGATAATATTCCAGGATCTAGTCCTCAGGAGAAAACAGACAACTGAAATTAAGCAGAACTCTTAACTTTCTATCTGCTTCTTTCCAGAGCTACAAGAGGACAGACTATGACGTGCACAGAACTGGGAATAAAAACTGCACCTTGCAAAACCTCCCTAGTATCCACAATGTTCTAGATGTGCTGAGGCACTTTTAACATTTCCTAAATTTTTCTTTCACTGGGACTTTTGTTCAGTATCCCCCCTAGAATTTCACAACGAGCACACTACTAATGAATATGTGTTTTAAGGACAGACATGAGTCTGGAGAGTTCATAGGCCACCTAGTAAGTTCCAAGTACTCCCAGTGATCTTTAAATACCTAGTCCAGAGACATGTTAATGTATGCACCTCATTTAGTACATAGAATAGTATTACTTAAGTAACAGTCTGAAATTCCCATACACTTCTGTACCACAGAGCAGGAACGGAAAGAAAAAACATTAAATTGGGGGTACCATTCCTTGCACTCACATAACATTATTTAATTGGAGAAGTTCCAGCAAATGTCACAGGTAAAGCATAACTCTCACCTTTTCTTTTCCTCTATTTAAAAACAAGCACTAGAGGTTTCATATTCCTTGTGTTTCAATTTTTCAACTGAAAAACACAAATAGGCTGATTTACTCACTCTGGTTATTTTCTCTGTTAGTCTGAACTTCTACAGGAATAGACTGCAAAGCTGTCATAATCCTCTGAGCAATATCAGATAAAGGCACTTTAGAAATCTCACATCCTATGTATGATGTGCACCGCTCCATTTTTAACATTAAACCTAAACACAGAACATACAAATTATGAATTAATCAGGGCCACGAGCAATCCTCACTTATATTCTGTTGAAATTAAAGACAAAATATAGTGAATGTGTTCAGGCATTCATTCTCAATAGAAAATTACATTTCCTCCCAGACATGCTTATGAGTAGTGTATTAGAAATAAAAATGTTGTAATTTATAAAAACTTCTTTGAAATAATTTTTTAATATCCTGATTAAAAATCAGCTGTCTTAAGTACAGCTAACTTGTACTAAAAAAAAAAATCTGACAAATAAAACAAGATATATGTCTGAGACACACAAGATGTATGTGTGAGATACTTTCCCCCTCCCAAGATCTTTAAACTAGTCTGTACCTAGCACATGCATACATTTACTGTTACTAGTGCTCGGATTTTATCAGGAAAAACACAATTAACTTCCAAGTAACTGCCAAAATTAAGCCAACACAAGATTAAAGAAACAATCATTACTATCACAATAGACAGCCATTAATCATGTGCTGTTTCAGAAAAAAAATTTATAATCAAATACCTCCATTTTCTTAAATTTTTTGTGATTGATGCAATTACTGTTATATATTGGTAACTTTACAATAGCTATTATAGCTTGTCAATTTAAGAAATTGGTAGTCTCTACATGCTTTGACCCCAGCTACTATTGTTCTAAATTTTATCCCTCTGTGAAAAGAAGTTGGTTTTCCAGTTGACCTGTCCATATTCTCTAATACCTACAAATACTTGGGAGAATCCTTAGGTACAACGCACACTGGAAAATCACAAGTAATGATGTCCACACTAATGATTTTCTGTTTTACAGTTAGACCAGAAGAATGTGTAAAACTTGACATAAACACAAGAGAAATAGCCAACATTTAAAAAAATACTTGGAAGATCCAAGCTGTACAAGTCAATCACTCTACCAAAACCTGCTGTTTACTCAATTATTCCTACACAAGTTAGTAACTGGAGTCCTGTTACTCTGGTCTTCTTCCACTAAACCTAGTGCATAACCAGACTGTCAAATTTAACCATTTGCAAACAACAGTTCCTCTGCCTACATGGAAATATTCTTCTTGGATTAAGACCATAGGTACAGTGCAACTTTTAATACAAGTGCAAACATTTGCATCCAATTCAAAGAGGAACATCCATCATTCTGCATTAGTACTGGCTGTATCTATCTACGTCTAATTAGCAAGCACGTGAGGAAAGAGAGAGAGGTGGAATGGTTTTCTTCTCCCTGACATTCCTGGAGTCAGAAGTACAATCCTTCCCCATACACAACTCATCCTAACTTTTATAATTAAGGGCAACACTTCTTTCCTGCACAGGGTTAAAGTGCTCCCTGATTTCTCAGGCTGGCAAGCAGCAGTCACAGCCTCAGGGGCAGATCAAAATGAGAACTCATCAGACTAAATATAAACAAGACACCATGCCTGAGAACAGGCCTAGAAAAACCCACATAGATTCACCATAAATATTAAACACACTGAACTGAATTTATAGAATTTGGCATTTAATAATAAACACAAAGTATAGAGTTAAGCAGCATGAAATCCAGATATAAAGACACCCAACCAGTAAGCCAAAAAAAAAAAAATTACACATTTCAAAATAAGTTATAATCACATAAAAGTTAAAAGTCTGCTATGAAAATAGTTTTAAGACTATTGTTACTGAATTTAAAGCTAATATTCTAACCTTCATCAATATGTACAATGCTTGAAAGCAAGCACAGCTGATCCCATCAAAATATAAAAGACTGGAAGTTATAGTATAAAAGCCTACTTAGTTGTATTGGTGTATTAGGAAGCTATATAAAATTTTGATAAACAGGCTAACAATGCACATGAAAGCAGAAGTCTGAAAGCATCAGCACTATGAATTGAAATGCCTATCATTATAAATTACAGGGCAAACTTAAAGGTGCAAAAGATAAATTTAGAATTATTTTCCATTGAGAAGCCCAGTGTAAGTATGGACTGGTTTCAATGGAGAAGATAGGCCATAAGTTAAATTAAGAGATGTAGGAATGGTCTTAAAACAGATGGTCTTGGTAGTTAAAACAGATTCTGGTACATATTCCAACACATTTTTAACAAAACCAAGTCTTCTTAGAACTGTAAGGGAAACAATCATGGAATATATGCCTTGGAGAATTCTCCTCTTTACTATGAGCACATTACATTCGTGTTCCAAAATCTGGAATGCCTCCTCCACACTTATTTTGCAGTTCAATCAAAAGTTCTTAGCATGCAAGAAAACTTGAGGGTATGACATGTTCCTTTTGATGCTATGCCGTGTGCAGCAGAAATGAATGCACAGGCCAGCAGAAGAGCAGCCTGAACATACTTCTTTCAAATAACCAACAATTACTTCCTACCTAAGAGTTCTGACAAAACTGAGATTGACCTCTGCGGGCAGAAGCCATAAAGCAGCACACAATCCCAACTGGCAACAGTGGCAGTTCAGATTCACTGCAGTGACAGATAACCGCCAGCCCTGACAAGCTAATGCTTATTATTCCATAAACTTGTAGACAGTTCACATTAACATTTTCCTTTCTTAAGGGTACAGTGCTGTTTAGACATTAAGAACTCCACTGGCTGTTGAATTCTCATCTTCCAAACCGCTGGCTTTAGCCTGAGCCTGCTGCTCAAGCTTCTCTACCATCTCTTTCAAGTGCTCTTCATCTGTGAAAAAATACACATACAAGTCTCTTTCCATCTGATGCAGCTTATTGGACTCTAAAAGGCTTCTCTTCAGCTTCAGATCAGCAACCAGATCCGTAAGGAGATGATTTAGTTTATCTAAATCCACTTCCAGTTTGTGAAACTGTTCAGTAAGTTCCTAACAAAAAATACAAGACAAAAAATTATTACTTTTATATTGTTAATACACTAGCTGAACTACAACTTTAGAAGTTTTTTTGCTTTGGGAAGCCACTTATTTGTAATTAAAAAGTAATCACCAAAAAAAAACAAACCCACCCCCCAAAAAAAAGAAACCCACAAAAAACCCCCACAAAACAAACAAAAAAAAACACCAACAAGGGATTCCATTCCACTTATGTCATTTTACGTCATTTTTGAGTTCCATGTAACAGAACTCACATCAGGTTATGTAAATATAATTTCATTTACTTGTTGACCAGATGAGTTAAGACCATAAGAATCTGACCCTGACCTAGACAGATGAGTGAATGACATTTTCAGTTAAACACAAGTCTTCATAGCTAGTCAAATCTTAAAATGGAACAAACAAAAAAACACCACAACAAAAAAGCCGAATCAATTTTACAATTAAATCATTAATTACCAGCTACAACTTTCCCAACTGGCATTTTTATGATAGTTCAGTGTCAGTAGAATAATCATCTACTTGCACGTAATTCCCTCATTAAAGGAATTACTTTTCTTGAAAACAGTAGCAGTAGAATGAGATGTTATATTTTAAGTAACTTAAATCAGTAGGTAGGTATTTGATGTAATCATGTGCAATCCCTAAATATATACTGTTCCAATTACACAGTCTCATTTTTTAATAAAAACTGTTCTATATGTTCCAAATCACTTGACAGATAAATGTTAAATATATTTTTATGTAATTAACCAACAAAGTATTACGTAACAGAAGATTTCCCTTGATGCATTTTTGCGGTATCTACAATGATTTAAAAACCATAACAAGGTGCATTTAACAAACTCTGTTCCCATTTAATAGATGTTCTAAATGCAACAGCTGAGAGCAGTGTAGCAGGATTGTCCTACTACAACTGTACTTCAAAATTGTGGTATTTTTATTTTGTCCAAATGATCCACCCATGGCCAAGCTTTTAAGGGGCCAACCCATAGTACTGGGGTTTTAGAGGTTACAGAGGAGAAAGCCCATATGAAATGAAGAGCAACTTTTCCAGTGACACCCGATCCAGACAATGTATTTCCCACACCACCAGCTTACAGGAATACAGGACTGCACATGCCTTTGAAAGGAATTCAGTTAGATGCAACTGTTTGCTCAGAAACAAAAAATTATTAACCACCAGCATTTACAAAAATCCAACATTTGCCAAGAACAATGTAAATACAGCATCCATCATCATTATGTTAATAAGTTTGTTGCTGATAAGTGGGGACAGGTTGTGTACCTACAGCCTTTACACTACACTTTTATCAGTAAAAGAACATGAAACACAATGCAGTAATTTTTAAAAAAGGGCTTACCGGACTCCGGAGTTGTATCTGATTTGCTCCACAACAGAGAGCACTATGACGGGCATCCACATCCCTTTCTAGGCTGGACAAAAGGAGAGACTGCTCTTGAGCAGATGCTGCCAGCTGATCTTGTACAGTAGCACAGTCCTGCTTTAACTTCTGAGCCATCTGCTCCAGGTTTTTGTACGTTTTAAACAACTGTTGTTTTTTACTTCCTCCTTCCAGGAGCTGGTATAGCCTGTGACAAGTGAAGTTAGACACACAAGCACTTTTAAGTCTCCTAAGCACTCTATCATCATTGGTTAAGAGAAGATATCTGGGCTGAGAAGTCAGAGGATGACTAAGGTAAGTACTGCTGCGGACACTTTTACTATGCTGCTGTATTTCCCACTGATTTCAGAATTCCATCTATATATAGCTAGTGATTACTAGGAATCCAAAATATTTCAGTATCATATTAGCAGCAATGAAATACTAAAGTAACAGTTAGTGAGTACATAATGAATGCAAATAGAAGCTGACAGTGTGCTTTTGCCAACTATTTCTGGACAATCCAAGGACCACAAAATAAGATAAATTTTTTTAAGTGCTCAAAGAAAATAGACTTTAATGGCCAATGAGAAATAAGAACAATCTTTGTAACATTTTCAAGCTTACTGAAGTATTTCCCGTTTTCTATGAAGAAAGTCCTAAGAAATTCTCCAATTAACTACAAGTCATGCAAAAGACAGCATTATACATTATACCAAACTATACCCTTACACTGCATCAAGAATGGGCTAATAATATTACAAACAACTTTATTCAAATGTTACTACCACCTCTGCACAACAAAATCTTCAGAAGTTGAGCCCTAATATAAAATCAGACTGGCTTTATTACTATATTTCAGAAGTAACTGAATGTCTTCTAAAGTGAAAAAGTAGCCATAAACATTTAGTGATTAGGAGACTTTTATAATACACCTGAACAAAAATGTAACAAGTTAACACAAACACACTATAGGAGTGAAATTAATGCTGCCTAATTCTTGCAGTTATTCACTGTGCCAAACCATACTCAGCAATTATTAAAACAACCAAACGTTTAAAGCACCATTCTAAAGAACTATGAAAAGTCTGACAGTAACACACCTAAAATTATACAATATACCTCACCAAAAAGTTTAGTCTTGATGGAAGAGCAGCACAGAACACATCCCTAACTTTATCACCTGAGCTACAACAAGACTTAATTACTTAGATGGTAAGAAAAAAGACTCCATGGATGCCAGGACACTCAAACCAGACGGCAAATCAAGCAGTAAAAATGAGCTAAACACATTGCATAGTCTGAAGGAGTCGTTCCTCTCTCCTACCACATGGGGGGCTTTTGCCGGCTCAGCTGATGACGCCGTGCATAGAAGCTGGGAAATCACTGCTATTGATATCTATACCCCCAGAGTAACTTTCAGGAGGTCCTAGATAAGACAGCTTTAGGTTTAAATATTAATAATGTTACAGATATTAATTAGGAATGCTCCAGCAATATTAAAAAGACTGATAATTGAGAAGTTTTTCTGCAGACAAACCTGAAAAGGATTTCAAAGGACAAGGAAGAAACAAGTTTCACATCTTGAAGGCTTCAGTTCTTGAAAATTCAAAATTCTGATTAGCAACAAGTAACTAAACTTAGCAGCAGGCAAGGCATAGCTTGCCTGAGCCTTCATCTCCCCAATATTATTACAAAGTAAGTCTAAGTTCAAGTGACTATAATACTTACCTGCAGGAGAAACCATCCTCTGAACTAATAGTGTTTTTTGGCTTTGCATGTTGAGTTCGTTCAGCTATCACCTGTAGTCTCTGCTGCAACTCATCAGTGCTCTGTTTCAGAGATTCTACCAAATTCTCAAGTTGACAGCTGATCTCCTGATGTTTCTTCATCTCCATTTCACAGGCCAGCTGGATAAGCTCAAATGACACTTTCTGTCTTATCAAATGCCTGCCTATTTTATCTTGTATTGCAGTGTAACAGTCTTGCTGAGCAATTTGGTGATTTAAGTATTCTTTCACCACTGGTTCAGTCAAAAGTTGAGCATTCTTTTTAAGAAGGGGAAGCAGCTCTTCATTATTTATCTTAGCTATATTTTGTTTAATTGTTGAAATTTCATCACTTAAACTAGGTATTTTAGCATCAGTATTTTCTTCTTGTCCAATATCCTGCATAAAACAAAGTATCTGTCAGTTTCTTCATGGTTCCCTCCAAGCCACTTCCCAAAAATTTCTTCAGTTCATGTAAGATTCATGTACTTATGCTACATTTATCTACAAAATTAAATGAAAACTCCAGAAGTAAGTTTACAGAATTTTGTAACAGATGGACAAAGTAGATAATAAATGTATTTCAGTAAAAAGTAATTTCATTCTATCGCAGGATCAGGAAATGGTTTATTGTGCTCAAAATAAAAGAGCTGCATTTTACCCAGCACCTATATTTCAAGCATGTCTAACTGAAATCTCACATGCAAACATAATTTTTTATATTCAGTCAGATGATCAACACTGCTGGCAGAATCAATCTTTTTCAAATTACTCTTATCAATCAAGTCCTATATGCTAGTCATCCATAAATGAAAATATACAAACTGACATGATGCCTCAAGTTATCCCACGACTGGCATAAGCAAATACCTTTCCTTTCATTCTGATTTCTTCACAAATGCCACTAGCCACATCTGCCTGTCACTCACTTGTTGAGAGACTTCCAGGGTTTCAACTATTAGATTCATTTATTTGGTATAAATACTTGAGTTTCAAGAGTCAGTGAAGTAACACTTTTTAAGCTTATGCTATGCAATATAAACAGGAATACATTCATCATATTGCCTCCTCAATACCTTAATTGCAACCAAAGCAAAGATTCTGTTTATTGTCCAAAGAGACAGTTTTAATTTGAAAACTCGAAGTTAAACTAAACTAGAAAGGTACTACTATTAGTTCTAGGATTTTAAAGGTAGTAACCCAGGAAAGCAGAATTAAAGGTACTAAGCCACACTGAAGAATTTCTAACTATGGAAACTGAAGCTATTTCACAAGAGCAGTTCTGTGCACAAGACTAAAACTTCATAAAAATGCAATTGCACTACATAAAAATAACTGAAATAACTCAGTAATTCCTTTCACTAGATCCAGTGGAACATGCTTGTCTGTTTAAAACTCCACTACCTTCTATCACCTTTTGTGCCTTACCTTGTCCGAGGACTGTAGCAGGCTCTCTGCACACTTGATAGCTGAATTCATGCCCTCCTCTTCAGCTTGCAGTTGAATTAGCTGGTTTTGTCCACAAATATACGCAGCCTGGAGCCTGGCTATCTCACGCCTGTCTTCACAAACTTCATTAGTGTCATCAAAAGTGGCTTGATTGATGAAATCTTCAAGTTGAAAGCTGCCTTCATGTGACCTTTCAGCACATTCAGACATACCTTTATAAAAATGCTTTTGTATGTGTGATGCAAGTGCTGCAGTGCTTTGTTCTTCAAGAGACAAATATTTGTCCAAAGAAAGTTGAGAAAAAAACACTGGATGTGCATCCGACCCTTGTTCTGAATCTGAAGCAGTGAAGAAAGAGGCAAATTTCTTCACTGCAGCTATAAGAGACTGCAGTTCATTGTCAAGCTTATTATTTGCTGCAGTAAACACTTCCAGTCCTTCTTTCCAATCCTTAAGTGCTTCTTCCTCTCTGCTCTGGAATTTTTGTAACACGTGGCTGTTTGTAGTAACCATCAGCTGAAGTTTATTATGCCTATGAATTTGAAGGTTTTTTAACTTCTGAAGAGTTTGAAGCTCCTCCTCTAATTTCTTCACTTCTTCTTCTTCTTCCCTGTCCTCCTCTTGGCGACTGCTCTTTGAACCCATCGGCTCCAAGGTTTTAAGGACTTCATCCAGTGCATTTCCTTCCAAAACAGGTTTATCACACTCAAGAAGTTTATTAAAATATTGCAGTTCTTCTTCAGGTACCACATGCTGCTCATTTATGTTTCCACAAAACCACTCCAGAAATGATTTGTCTTCTGAAGACTCAAAGATCCAGTCAAAATCTTCTCCATCAAGCTCACCAGCCTTTGGATATCCAATTTTTTTAAGAGTTTCCACAAAATCCTTTCCACAGCTCATGATTAAAATATTTTTGTAAGCAGAAAAGATCCAAAGACATGGAAAAATCTGGGGTATTATTCCAGGTTTAATTTTTTTGCCATTTAAAATGAATATTCAGTATTTTAATAAAAGAGTCTGTACAGGAAAAAGGAAGTGTCAGATCACAAAAAAAGGCCCTGAATGGTGTTTTTGATTAAAGTGGCTATTCAAAGACTAGAAACCAATTTTAATTTCAGTGATATCTTAATATATTTTGTTAAGCAAACCAGGACATATTTTTGTATCAATTATATCCCAGATCTTTGCAAGCACTTACGTTTTTCTTTCCTTCACATAAACTTACTATTAAAATAGAATAGCATCATTAATTTAAAAGCAACAGGTGCTTTTGGCCTGCAAAAGTGATTTCACTTATACAGTTTTCCTCCCATTCATTTTGAAAAACACCCACAATTTTTTAAAATCTTCCAAAATGAGCAGGGTTTTCAGTTTGTTCTAAAAACAAAACTACAATGATGTTACACTGCACTTCAAGATCTTGGCTATAGGGTTTTTTTCTTTAAACCTTGACAGCAAGCAGAATCTTCTCTTCTAAACCTTTGTTTTAAAGTTTCCTCTGAAAATGGAACAAGAAATACTTTAACATATAAATATCTCAACATAAAACTGAAGGGTTTTTGATCAATTATAAAAAAATAAAGATCAGTGTAAAAATACTCTCGTGAAAACAGTCCCAACTTAGAAGAAAAACAGCTTTGCTGTTTCCCAGCAGACAAATAAACAGCTTCGGGACCCTTAAGTGCGTGTAACAGACCACAAAGGATATAGGATAAATTATCAACAGTCAGGAGGCCTTGTCTGCAATGCTGGTAATACTAAAAGATTTATTTTTTTTTAGTTTGATATTACTTAATACTTTGGTTCTAAAACACACATTTCACCAGAGAACCCAACTTTGCAAGCCAGCCTGGAGCACTGAACAAGTAAAGGCATTCCTCTAAAATTCCCTATGTGTCTGACTTAGCTCAGTTACAGACAGCAGATGACACACAAGTTTCGTGTCATAGGGCACAGTTCCAACCTCGTCTGCCCTCCGTGCTCAAAAGGCGTGTCCTCAAAATACCTAAATATGGGTGCCAAGAGGATGGTACCAGACTCTTCAGTGGTACCCAGTGACAGGACAAGGAGTAATGGCCATAACTAAAACACAAGAAATTTCACTTTAATATGAGGAAAAACTACGCTGAGGGTAGCAGGGCACTGGAAGAGGCTGCCCGGGGACGTCATGGAAATCTCCCTTTCTGGAGACATTCCAGACCCACGTGGACGCTGTCCTGGGTCCAGGTGACCCTGCGGAGGGGCTGGACTGGATGATCTCCAAAGGTCCCTTCCAACCCTACTGATTCTGTGATTCTGTCCAATAACGGGCCCTGTTACTGCACAGAGCCGGGGCACACCGCGGGCACACCGGGCCACCACGGCACTGCCACTGCCATCAAACATAAACAGCTCTGGAGCCCAGAGGGACGCCCGTCCCCACACGGGGCCGCACAAGTGGGGCCCTCAAGAGCCATGTCCCGTCCCCGGGGCAGCCGCTGCCTCCAGCCCCACAGGGATCCCGGCCACGACAAGAGGTCGGAAGGGAGCGGGGACGCGGGGGCGGCGGCTGATCCCGTCCCGCCGGGAGCGAGTCCTGAACCCGCAGCACTGCTCCATACTCACCCCAGCGCTCTGCTCTGCCGCAGCGACGGCTCCAGGGAAGGGGAGCGAGGCGGGAAACGGCGGGAAGGCTGAAGGCAGGCTCAGGGAGAGCTGACGGAAGGCGGCGGGCTGGCTAAGGGAGGGCTGAAGGGAGGCTTAGGGAGGGTGACGGGAGGGGGCCGGGAGGCCGAAGGAGGGGTGAAGAAAGGCTCAGGGAGCGCTGAGGGGAGCTTCACGGAAGGCTCGGGAAGCGCCCACAGCTCGAACCGCCCGCCGCGCGCGCGCTGCCCCCGCCCTGTCCCGCTGGCCGGTGACGTCATGTGGGCGGGGCTCCCTGCCGGCCGGGCCCGGCTCCCCTCAGCGCGGTCGCTCGGGCTCCGATGGCTCCGTCCTGTGCCCTCAGCTCCCCGCGGAGCTTGCTCCCCGTTTCCCCTGCCCAGCACACGGCAGGGGGAGGACGAGGCAGATCTGAATGCAGTTGTTGTCGCCCAGCTTTGGCTGCTGTGCCCACCAGCCGCCATGAAGCCCAGCCATGGCTAACGGGGGGGGAACTTCTGCCGTCCGCCCCCACTGCTGCTGTTTGGTGGTTTTCGCCCCGCCTAGTCCTTTCGGTAATTCATGGGCTTTACGTCCATGGATTTGCCTGGTGTCTTTTTGAACATGCTGACGTCCCCCAAAAAACTTAAGGCAACATCCCAGAATATCACTGTGTGCTGCTTGAAAAGGCACTGTATTAATTACTTTTTAGCTCTCTCTAAAACCCATCAAATGATTCCTGCCACTAGCATTGCAGAATTTGGTCAATGGCACCTCTGCATATACCTTTCCCGTCATTTTAATGGCAATTTACAAACCATTGGTACATTTTTCTTCAGCTTTGTCCTCTCCAGTTTGGAAAGTTCCAAAATTTGGCCTCTGTACAGCCAGTGCTCCATTCCCCACGTTGTTCCCAATGTCTTCCTCTGCGCCTTTTAGAGCATTGCTATGCCTTGCCCAGGGTGCAGAGACGAGAATACACAGAGTCCTCAAGGCATGGCTGTAGCAAGGTTTTCTATGAAATCCTTATTTCTAGTGCCCTTCCTTACAACGCTCCCTGTTTTCTTGGCTTTTTGGCTGCTGCTGCTCGTGAAGTCACCAGAAAGCTCTCGACACAGATTGCGGGGCCTCGGCATTGCAAAGGCTGGTTCTCAGAAGAGTATCATGTAAACTTGTCACTAACACTTTGAGCATCCTTTATCGGCCACTTCTCGAGTTTAGCTGTTTTCACTTCCTGTTTACATTTCGCATGCCACGTTTTCCTGGGCTTTCCCATGTGCCTTGCGATAGCCTCCTTAAATTTCTCATTGAGTCGTGCAAGGGAGGGAGGTTTGTTCCATGTTTTTCTGTTTATGTCAGACATTTTACCTTGGCTTCTAGAACTGTATTTTTAAGTCTTCTGGGTGTTTGTAGGCTTCTTGGTTTTCAACTGCTCATTTAGAGGTTTTTTTGGCATTTCCCCCCATTTTTGCATAGGTCATTTTCTTAAAATTGAGTATCTGGTTTATTTGTCTTGCATTCATCTTAGTGTTAAGTTTAATTATATTGTGGTTGCTACTAGTGAGCAGCTCACCCACTAATAGCTCTTGAATTAGATCCTCTGCACTAGTGAAGACTAAATTCAGAATGGCATTTCTTTTTGTTGTGGTTCATAGAGCCAGTTATTCTAGAAAGAAATAATTTATTGCATCCAGAAATCTTATCTCGCATTTCACCCTGATGAGGCATTGACCCAGTCCGTATGTGGGTGGTTGAGCCCTCCCACTACTTGTCCTAAATGTGCAGCTTCTCTAATCTCACTTAATGCAATTGTTGAAATGAATCAACACAGGGAAATGAGCAACCTTGAAGCTCAGCACAGCTGAGACAAGCTCACATTAGGTTTTCTAGATCCAAATCAGCACCTGTATCACTTGCGAAGTGCAGAATGTTGATTTCTGGTGTAATGTGGTCTGTGCAAGACATTTTTAGACTAAACCCTGACCTGGCAGTGAATTCTCATGGATAAAAAGAGCTGTAGTGTTGAATTCCTCCCCATCAGATTACAGCCTGATATGCAGCTGCAATTTAGGCTGGCTGAAGTTTTCAAATTATCTTGCAGATAGAGTGCATTGTGTCTGTCTGACAGGGAAGGAACAAAAGCATTCACCAGCTTTTTTCATAAGACCCTGCTGTTTCAGTTCAGTCAGTTACTTGCACTAAAATCAAATTCTCCTGTGGTGGTATTTTGCAGACTAGTGCTTCACAGTATTGTGGTTGGGGATTTTGGGGTTTTTTTTTCATAAATATCAGTGTTATTCATGTAAAAACATGCCCGAGTAAAAGCAAATTTTAATACACCTAGAAAAATTCCTAGAATTCTGCTGTCCAAATTCAGCTCTGCCAATGAAGTCCACATCCTAGATGAAAGAAGATACATCTGATAAAAGTTTGCCTGTCTTTTGTCTATTGAACTGTCTGCCTGGATTGCTGCAACTAATGCCTTCAGTTCCCTGTGTGACTGGTTCCTCTCCTTCTTTCCAGACTCACACAGTATGATGTCCCACCTCCCTCATGGCCTTTCCCAAAACCTATGTCCCCATCTGTTTACCTGGGCAAGCAGCACTATGCTCATTCTGTAGCAAGTCTGGAGCTACATTTGTGCTGGCCAGTGGCCACCTCTTGAAAACAGGGAAGAGCTCAATTTGGCCACGTTCAATGCAGGAAAGTTTTTTTTTCTTTCTACCCAGACATGGAATCTCCATGAAAATTTTCATCATGGATTATTATTGCAACCTCCATCATATCTCTGCTTTGTCAAATTTGGTGAAAATTAGCCAGAAGATTCAGAAGTTATCAAGGAAAGGAGGAGGGGAACAGATGGACAAAAGAGGAGTTGACAGACAGCATGATCTCATAATCCCCACTGGCACAGGAATTCAGGCTAGAATTGAAATATTTTAGGTCAGAACACTGTGCATATAAAATTCTCATTTTGAAAGAACAAACAAGACTCTAAAGGGAAACAAATTTTCATCTATTAGACCACTGATCAGCTGTTAGGGCAGAGATTAAACAACTGCCTTTTCCTACAAACATATCGTCAAAATTTCTTACAGCCCTTTCCCCACCCAGCCTCAGACCCATGTGCTTCAGTGTTTGCTTTTGCAGCTCCTTTTGGGTCAAGATTGTTTTCCTCTGATTCATTTTCTTCTTGGTTGTGTTCAGTCAAAACATAATTAAGACTTACCTTACCCTTTTTTTCCATTCTAGGAGCAGTTGTTTTGCATCTGTTTCCTAGAACTGGAGAGGCTGCTTAGATAGCATATTGCCTTTGCAAGCCATTTTATGGTGAATTCCAGCAGATTAAGGCATAAACATTTCTGGAAGGATGTCTGCAAGCTCTGCACTATTCCATCCATACCATGTTGTGTTTGTTCCACTGCAAAATATGACATCATTGTGCCTGATACCTCAGAGACGCTCTCGGTTCACATCGTCCGAGGCTGTGACAAACAGCCCAGGAGTGCAGTGCCACCGTACAGGCATTGCAGCTGCCCAGTCTAACCCCTCCCACTGGGATACATCTGTCAGATGAAAAACTTTCAAAAAGTTGTTTGCTTGTTACTGCTTTAGGGTTTTGCTTTGTTTTTTGTTTTTGTTTTGGGGGAAAAAAAAATCAACACGGAGGCAAGGAAATAGGCTTTTAGCTGGTAAACTGTAACTGTATAGAAGCTTTTTGATTTTTCATCATTCTGCACATCTGCTAACAGCAGCCGGATGGCAAAGGTCCCTGCTGCAGATTGTTGGAGAAGCCATCATTCTTTGGAAACACCCTCTCCTAGAAGGTAATTAATTGCTTTAAGCAAATTTATATTCTGGATTAAGCACGGCTTTGAAGTGCCATATGAACTTTTATTATAACAAAGTCAGAAGACAGGAATTTGGCACCAGCCTGCTTTCTCTCCCAAGTGCATGTATCTTCTCTCCAGAGGAACGGTAGATTTCATTCTGAGACCTTGTATTCCCAGAAAAGCAGGTCAGAGTGATTAGTATCCTTCAGCTTTGTTGGATTCAGTGCCATAAATATACAAGAAGCTTCTACATGTTTGGAATAACACTCCTAATGTATTTAAACATACAATGCACAAGGGGATTTTTTTTTTCTAGAAAATTGTTTGTTTACTCTCCTGACCCTATTTAGAATGAAAACCCCAAGCGAGGCTGATCAGCTCGGCTGTCTGCAAATGGGTTTTGTTGGTAAGAAACTGAACCTGTCAGTGGGAACATGCGCTGGCACTCAGCAGGGGCTTCAGCAGGGACCGTGCAGGACCAGAGCTCTCCCTCCTGCTCCGTCTGTCCCAGCAGCCTCCCCACAGCTCGTCCCCGGTGGGGCCGTGGTGGCACAGGAGAACAAGACTGGGGGGGCTTTCCCAGAGCTGGGTCCTCCTCGGCCTGGGGAGTCTAAAATCCTACCGGGCACAAGGAAAGCAGCAGAAATGCCAGCCCTCCACTCCTCCTCTGGCCACCACACCAGAATCATCCCTTTCTTGCCATGCCACAGTCATTAAAAACACTGGGTAATTCACGATTTCTAGATTAATAATAACAAATAACTTTGCCATTAAAACCACTTTAAAGTACCTCTTTTAGAGGAAGCTGATGGTTATATCATTATGAATTTAATTATAATTTAAGTCTGTTTTCTGTTTAAATTGGTTTTGACAAAACATTTTCATCCTGATAGGCAAGGCAAACTTCTGGATGTTTAATATTAAATTTGAAACACCCATCATTAGTAAAACAAGGAAACTTATTTTTCTTACAAACAAATGGTATGATATGACAAATGTCATAAAAGAAGTTGTACAGATCATAAACTCTACAGGATTTACAAAAATAGTGCCACCACATTTGTAATAATTCTGTTACCCAATGCAATTCTTGTGCTGAGAAAAGTGGTGCTGTAACAAGTACAGCACTGCTAAAATTTTATTACAGCTATTTTTTTCTGTTGGAGATCAATTTATAAGAAGTTATTAAATTCTAGATTGCATTCTGTTTGTGACAATGTTAATTTCAAAGAAAGCTGTGATAGAAAAATTAGTTTACTATGCTTTGTGCATGAGTATTTTTACTGATTCAGCAGCTCAGCTTATTCAAAGCAAACATAAACATACCAACAAGCTACTGGCCATGATTTCAACTTAAAACTACTATTTCTGTATTTTTAAGATATCACTGTATTTAAGATCATCATGCGTGACAAACTGAAACACAAACCAGTGGATGTCACACACTGCAGCTGAAAGTAAACATTGTAATTCACAGAAGGATTTCAGCTCCGTCCCTCCTCTCATCTCTCATCAACTAAAATGCTTATTTTTGTCTGGCTGCACATCACTTGTGATGTGACTTTCATATTTGACAAAATAAACATGCAGAACTTGTAGGCTGCCTTTTAATGTTTTTTTTTCCCCTGTCTTGTACAGAGCTGAAATGATTTCAAGTATAATTACTTAGAACAGACACTAATGCATTTCAATTTGCACCTTGCAAACAGGTTAGTTTGTCTTCAGAAATTTAATAGTGGAAATTTATACAGCACCCATGGTTAGAGACAAAAAACATTAATGACTGTTGGGGTTTCACTGGGCTAGTGTGGGTAAAAGAACTTTGGCACCCCAACCTTAATACCATGCTTTTCATTTGAATTGCTAAAATTCAGGGAGCTCCTTTTGAAACAGTTGACATGAAATAAGCTGACATGTAAAGATTTGCAATATGTAAAGAACTGTGAAGAGAAGAAATACTATGCACAAAAAACAAGTGATGAAAGTTTATAAAAAACCTGAGTAACACAACAAAAAGATATAAAAATTTGTATTTCCATTATGATGAGATAATGATACAACACAATACTCCGTGTGCTACAGAACGTAGCAAGCGCCATGTATGTGCGTACAAATGAATCTGTATAATACAGTAAAATGCACTCACAGTCTATGAACCATTCCTTTGGCTCTGGGACCCAGAGGCTCTGGCACAGAACCCACTTGCTAACACCTTTAGGTAACAATTTCACCAGTAAGCAGCAGAAGGCTCTCAGTGCTTCACCTGCGCCAGAACTGTGTCACTTAAACATCCATACTGCACAGACCCTTCCAATGCCATAAATCCTGCGTAACCACAGTTTATGCCTCTCGTGCAAAATGAAAGAAAGGAATTCATGAGTAGGGGTGCCTTCACTCTCCTTTGCAAATAGGCAAGCCTCTGGCTGGCCATGCCTCCCCAGGAACCCTTTCCTGGGGTTATTTACAATTCTTCAGGCAGAGAGAACAGCCAAGGTGACCAAATGGTCTCTTCTGTTTCATATATCCCCTGCATTTTAATTCTGGGTAGCTACAGAACACACTTGGATGTTTTCTTTACAGCGACCAGTTAACAACTGTGCATTTAGACAATCACTTAAGTAAATTGGCTCATTTCATTGCTGGCAAAATTAATTTCTGATGTGTTTGCCCCATTAGTATTTGTAGGGAGTACAGCTCTTCCTTAAAGGGTTCCTAAAGGGTTTCAATTATTCTTCCATCAATTTTGGAAAGTGTAAGTTAATGGAATAAACATCAGCACTGCTACTGGCTCATACCACACACAACCAATGGCTTTTACCAGTTAAAAACAAATTTAATAGATTTATGAAAGAGCAATTTGTTTTGCAGATATTCCTTTATCAGCAGCATCATAAAATGAAATGTATAAAATTAATACTACTTAATTAAAAGCTGTGATATGTGGTTTCTTTTCAAAAAGGTGTTTCTTTCCACACAGCTGATCAGCAAGGTTGAAAATTTCACCACTAATTGCCAGTCTGCCTAAAAGTTGGTAAAATGGTAAAATAATCACTTGTCCAGGAGCAGAGACTGTTGTACCTCCAAGAAAAGAAGTACCCGCCTGGAGCAGGTCTGCAGGCAGAGCCCACGCTCACACAACTTCACCTCTGTCTCCCAGTTCTCCTCTTTTGTCATTTAAGTTCATCCACTGAAATGGATTATGCAAAGTGTACAGTCAGACACTCAGAATACTGGTATTTATCACTGATTTATTTGAAGATCAATAGAAGTGACTTTTTTTCTACTATTATTATATGTTGTTGGGCTGCGCATGGTATAGCTGATCCCATATTCATCCATGTCAAAAATGTAACACCATTTAAGGTCAGTCTTAATTCTCCAAGTTAGATCAAGTTAGATGTGTTAGATTTTAAGTCCTTTTTTTCAAGTCCAAATCTTACACTAATAAATTAGGATTGAAACTCATCTACAAACACCACATGAAAAACTGTCCCTCTCATGGATTTTTGGGAGGCTTTTTATTTCTGTTTTGATCTGCTAAAACTCACTCTGAACCAAGTTCGTTCTTTGCAGAAGACAATGCAGGATCCAGTCTCTGGTTAATAATGTGTTGCAGAGCTTCTACTGCCAAACCTGCTCTTTTCAGAAGACAAATCAGCTGCAATGGGCCTGGCAGGGTACAAGTTGGGCAGAGAGAACGGGTGTGAAGGAGGATTCATCCTCTGAATTGCAGCAGAGAATGTGCAGAAAAAATTAACAATTTTAGGCTGTATTTTTATGCCTCCCTCCGGTGATGACAGAGTGCAGTCACGGAGCTGGAGGAAGCACTAATCCAGGAGCAGTGAAGAGGCGTGTATCCTCCAACACCTGCGTGCTGCAAGGGAAAGCCCTTCCTTCCTTCTCCCCCAGGAAACAGGCCAAACCTCTACGTCTCCATAAAAAGAACTTCACGATGACTTCATCTCTCCAGAGCCTCTTCCACAGAGAACAAGACCTAGCAGCCCTGTAATCTTGTCCCTGCTCCTTCTTTTCCGATGTGGTAACTGCAGAGGAAATGGATGAACTGAGCAGTGGCACCTCCTCGCCTGCTAAAAGCGTGGTCATGACAACACGGCAGAGCTGCCAAGGTGGTGGCAGGATTTACTTTTGCAGCAAACAGTTTGCTTTTTGCAGTCCCACTGTGGTCACAGGGTACAGTTGTGCACACACATGGAGCACACACACAAGTGTCCAGCTGAGTAAAATTAATAAAATAAGTTTGCATCCGAAGGTGCTGCAGCCACAGGCAGTGCTGCACTGGCTGCCCAGCAGCAGAATCGCAGCCCTGAAGGGATCTCAGAGCCCCGACTGTCCCCACAGGACTGCAGCTCTGCTGGGGGGCCAGACCAGCCCCCAAACCTGACCCTGTAACTGCTGTGCCATTGCCTTTAACGGGACTGCTGCTGTCCGGGGGCTGTGCCTGAAAATTCCAGCTTAAATTGGGCTGTACTTGAGGGAGAATGACACAGGCAGTATGGTGTCATTTTTCTTTACCAGCGTAATAGCTCCCAGCTGTAATAACTGAAAAAGTAAAAACAAATAAACCCTTTTTATTTCCACTCAAGATTATTCGAGTAATTTTTATTGAAAATATAAGATCTACAAAGCCATGGATACCCAGCGTGGAAGAACTCATTAAGTTAGCACATTCATCTTTAAAAGGAAAATTTCAGGTTGACCTAAGGTACAATAATGTTCAATTTAAAGTCTCGTTTTTCCTTCTGTAAGGTTCAAATCTCTTTTCATTAGGAGGTTCTGTGCAAGAGCTGCTTGTCATGAAAGGAAACACTTTACAATCCATGAATGTGTTCATTATATAATAAATGAACAGCAACAATATACTAGCCTCTTTTTTTTTTTTTCCTGTTAACAGTCGTGTGTTAAAGTAAACTCTTAATTTTTTTTTTCCCATGATTTGGAAATTAGTTACATATGCACCAAAGGAGCTAGTAATTTCTGCTGCTTGTCAGCTACACACAATGAGTATATTGCTGTGTGCTTTCCCCAACAATGAGGATTTTAGTAATATGCAAGGTGTACAGAACGTAATACCAAAACCTGCATCACAGAAAAGGTTAATTGTTTTCTTATTCAGCTGCCAGAGTTGATAACCTTAGGCCCCTCCCCAGAGCCAAAGTAGGGGTGGCCATCCATTAGGTTATGTAAATTAAATGTATACGTTTCCTTGTTGGCAAGTTCCAAGCAGTAAGCGAGAGTGCAAACAAGGATCTGTAAGCTGCCACAAAATGTATTCATATTTCTACTCCGTGTTGTAAGAGCCAGAGGGAGGACACGTATGTCAGATGTTGAAAGAACAACTGAATCTTTGCTTTTGATCATTATGGTCAGTCTGTCATGAGGTCTTGTATCTGAATGCTAAAAATGGCACCACACTTGGACATCCCATAGCCTTACACAGTACATTTGTGTTTCCCGAGCCACTGAGCGCTGGTCTCACAGAGACCCTGACTTTATAAGCTAACAAAAAATAGATTCGGGTGCTGAAGAATCCAAGGGAGGGCTCATACAAAGACAATTAACCCTCGCACCAAAACCTAATTTCATGATTTTACTTAAAGCCACACTGAATCAGTTGTGAGAGGGTGAAGATATAAATACACCTCTCTGCTTCATCCGTATGAAGGTGGACAACTGACCATTTGAACAGAGGGTCTTGAAACAAAGCTTAGTTGTCCTTTAAACAATGAAAAGGAGAGGCATACATAAATGGTCACCAAGGCACAATATGACAAAGGTGAAGAGTCCCTGAGACTCTGGTCTGGGTCTGTACCATTCCCCTCCCTATACAAGTAAATGAGAACATTTAGGAAAATATAATACAAAATCTCTTACAGGAAATATAGACTACACTTGCTAAAATCACTTCCCTAAAAGTGTTTATAGCTTTTTTCTTTTTTTTTTCTTTTTTTTTTTTTCTTTTTAAAATTTTTTTCTTTTTTTTTCTTCTTTTTTTTTATTTTTTTAAAAGACCTTCTTTAAACAGATAATGCAAAGACTGGTCCATTTTTTTTCTTACCCGGCAAGCCAAGCTCTAATGACTTCACTAAGCAGAAGTTGTATTAAAATACATCTTCATAGTATTGCTACAATTTGGGTAAATATGTTCTGAAACAGCTTGATGAGTACTAAATAAACTTTGCTGTTTTACAGCATACATTTTAATTTTTTTGCACTTTTTTAAGAATAGAAAATGCAATTATAGTGTGCAAAAGAAAAAAAATTATCTTCTAGCTGAATACTGTAATTTTAAGCCATGCCTTCCATAAAAATGTATTGACATGTGTAAATAGACGAAAAGAAAAAAAAATACAAGCAAACAGAGATTTCATTTCCTTGCAAGGAAAGATTAACTATCACAAACTGGATCACTTGAGTTCTGTATTCTTCAGAGAAAGAAATGAAAACAACAACCCATAAAACCACTGAAATGCTTCAAATGTCATCCATTCCACGGTAACAGGTTAAAACTGCCATGTCACTTTCTACTGCTCCCGTTAACATGGATGGAATGATTTGCTGCTGGTTGGATACTGAATACAAAAAGCATAAGAAAGTTGAGATCATCCCACATGAAGTCATTATTAGAGCTGGCTTTTCCCCCATTTTGAAGTACAGTAGTGACTTGTAAATATGACCTTTTCTAAAGATCAACTGAGATTTGAAGATTTATCTGCCTGCTTCACCCAAACAACAACTGCTGCAAGAATTTACTCTATGGAGCCCACTATACAGCATTCAAAATGTTTTGGGTTGGTTTTTTTCCATGAAAAAAAAACCCACAAAAAGTAGTTTTAGGTTTTTGTATCTCTGAATCACTAACACATTGTAGATTCCATTTATTCTTCCATGTTTGAAAATGGTTTCTGCAAAAATCAAAATAAGCTGTCAAACTCCCTTACGCCATGCTTCCAACAGTTTGAATTTAATACTTCTTGAATGGAATGACATAATTTATTTCCTTTAATTTGCAGGATGGCTACATCAAGCTAGCTTTAAGTCACAACTGTACCTAACCACAGTTCTCTGCAGCAAACCCATGATTTACAATATCTAATATTGTGGTTACAGTGCAGGGAACCGTGGGTAAGAAACCTCCATGTCAGAGTATTGTGGTTGGGGTTTCCCGGAAGAGTGGCAGTTGACACCTCTGGAATATTCATATATAAGTGCTTCAGTCAGATGGTCCTGAGTTGAGCGGGTAACTCAGGCACTATGAGAGCCTGGCATTCAGTCTGCGGGAATGTGTGTAACCTCCGTCACTCGAACCGCTCTGCAAACTGTAGTGGTCTTCAGCATCACTGGCACTTCCAATACTGTCCATTTCACCTGGAGTAAACTCCATTCCTTCAATGTCTACTTCTAAAGAAAACATAAGAAGGCACATTTTCAGAAAGTTGTAGCAACTAGTCATGGGCCAGCGTCAATCAACATCCAGGTGAAACTTGAACCATATTTGAGTTTCAATAATTAAAAAAAAAACAAACAACTGGCACAGTAATTCCTGAGGAAAGGATCATCTTGTTCACCTGAGAATTAAAATCCCTTCTGTCCTCAGCCACATAAATATACTGCATGACATCAATACCAAATGCTTTCCCAGAACTGTTCCAACCTGCACATAGCCACTGATTCAGAAAAAAGCTGGCCCTCAAAGGCTGTCATACTGCAGCACTGTTCACAGTAATTCCAACCATGCAGGTGTGGGCTGTCCCCAGGTAACCGCCCTGAGACCAACTCAAGCCCCCTGGGCCAGCCTGGGTGAGTGTTCCACACAGAAAAACTTCCAAATGGGTAAATAAGAAATGGCAACAGCCAGCTTGTGCAGCTCTGTCTTAAATGAAAACCAAATGCAGAGAACTCTTGGTGATCATTGCACAGAAAATGCTTGAAAATTTCACAATAAATGATGTGGAATTAATTTATTCACACAAATGAATTAAGCCAAATAAATTTTTTTTCCATGAGAAAATATTATGCCAGCCTTACCAATAATTACACTAAAAATCCAAAACATTAAATGGTAATTGTTTAAAAAACTGGCAAAAACACGTGCAAGATAAATGGCTTTAAAAATACACACAATATTAACAGCTTAAAAACTTATTAGGAAAAAGACCATTTTTCAAAGAATGTGAAAAAGATGCAGTAATTTTTTACTCTTCAAATGGCATTATGGAATAATTTTGTCTGGGTTCTGTTGAAAGCTTGATTCTAGTTCTAAATGACATATTCTTGTTTCCCTCCTTCCCTTTTCCTTCCTGCTCCTGCAGGTCCCTTTGGGAAGCCCTGGCTCAATTACCTTGTTCAGAGTCAGTGGATATTGTTGATCCCATGCTGTCAGTGCGGATTCGCTCCATGCCCTGCACGGATAGCTGCTCCAATCTGCGCTTGAGGTAGCGGTGCTCCCGCTGTAATTGTTCTTTAATATTTAGAGCTTTTCGGTCCTGTTCTTCCAATTTCTTAAAGGAGAGAAACACAGTAAACTGCCAGGTTGTACCCATGTCAAAGCATAAGTAACTTAAGGTCTTGTAGTAAATAGTAATTTAAAAGCAATTTAAATAATTAATTAATATAAAGTTAAAATTAAATTTAGAAGTTCAATTTTTTTAGTTAGAATTCTGTAGAGGTCAGTACAATTTTAGCAGGCTGAATTTGTTTCACAGTAAGATATGTGGTTACAGAGGAAAAAATACTAATAAAAAAACATCCCTCAGAGACTCTCTTGCCGCTAGCAGACGTTCCTCGGCTAAGACCAAATTATTGTTGCCTTGGTTGTGGGGAATATGTAAATCATTGTATCAGGAGCAACTGCCATCATATTTGATAACTAGAGCACAGCTCAGGTTTCAGTGAGAACGCTTCTTTAGATGAGTCTCCTATTTCACCTATCACCATAAAGGAACCATCATGAGCCTCTGAACGTTCTCCCTCCTACCGCAGGCCGTGGAAAATTTTAGCATTTAAAAAGCTTCATCAACAATAAGCAGCATTATTTATATAGAGAAGGAGGAATTTACTAACAACTCTATTCTTGCATTTTTTTCCTCGACCATCTGCAGAGCAAGTATGGTAATTCTGTGATACTACCTACAAAGTCGATGCTATTAATCCAAAATTTCTCAGCAAACAGCCCATGAAAGGATCCTTCCACATATCTACCTAAATTCTCCCCTCTGACAGAATAAAAGCAGGTATTAATTTTGCAAATAAAAAGAATACTTCACACCCAGTAAAATGTGCTGCACTGTTGGTCCAAATGCAGTAACAGAAATAATATCTTTTAGTATTTGAACTGAGCCCTCTTCTAAATCACTGGTAGCCATTTTAAAAAACTGACTCTGTAACTAGGGAAAAAAGTGTAAGAGTAGGATGGGATTAAAAGCATGAAGGATACACAATTCAAAACACCTTTTATTACTGAAAATATTATCTATCTGATGCAGTAAATTACAGGTTGTAGCAGTAAAAGCACTTATAAGAGTGAGCAGATTTCTCTGTGAGCTGTGTTTACACAATCACTGAGATTTAGGAGATGTGCAGGGAGTGAATACAGCTGCTGAAGATTCCTCCCTGCCGTCTGAATGAACCTAGGCTTGGTTTGCCGAGGAGAGCAGGCTGGGACAGTGCACAGCAAACTGCAAGCAAAACCCTTTCAGAGATTTTGCTGTTCCAATGCACGCCTGAAATAAAAGTATTTGAAAAAATAATTGACACTCTTGAACGGGGCAGTTTCCTGGCTCAATGAAATCTTCCTTCTTCCGCCTCATTTTAAGCCCCCTCCCAGGCAAAACACTCTGCAGATATTCATCATAGGTGGATACACACTGTTATAATAAGAAAAGGGGTTGGTACATCCATGTACACAACAAACCAAATGTGCCCAATTGATCAGACTTCCTTTTCCTGTATTTTCCTGGCTGCAATCCCAAACTCTAACAACTATTTTAGGAAAGAACTCAGTGATTCATATCCAGGAGATTCAAAATTGTCCAATCTTTCAGAGCAAATTTCAATATATGGGGGGCGTGTGTGTGTGAAAAGTTCAGAACTAATGACTACGTCAGAAATGCCAGCCGGGCACGGGCAAGCTCTGGCAGTGCAGGGGAGGGAGCTGACCTGACAAAGGGGAGCAATTAAGTGCTAACCCAGTTAGGGCAGGTTCAGTTAAAATCGTAAAAAGAAAGTTAAACTTCAGCCTCGGTTTTCAGAAAATGAGTACTTGGTGCTGTGCACGACAGATTTGGAAAGAATCTGTTCCCAGCTTTTTTTATCAGCAGCTGAAATGGTAACTACAGGGCTAATCTCACACACTCGCCACTTGTAAAAACAGTTTTTCAATTTGTATGCATAAGCCCATGATAGGGGGGCAGCCCAAGACAAAAACCACATGCAGTGCCTTTCATGCATGTTAGCCTGAATTATAAACAAGAGGCCAAAATCTCAAATGGTAAAAACAGGAGTTGCCCAGCTGGAGTAAATGTGCTTAGAAGTGCTGAAAAAGTAGCTCTGTAAACTTGTTCACAAGAACAGTTTTGCTTAAATTAATCTTTAATTCTTCATATGAATCACACCCATTTCTGTAACTGCAGTGAATCTTAAAGCTGTGCATCAGCAGGCTGTTCTCCAAAATATTCCAAGATTATTGGCAGTGTTCAATTTTTCCTGACACTTTTCCTGACTTGTTTCTCTGTAACACTGAAAAAATGCCAGATGAGTAATTATAGTCCTGGACACAGCAGCAGAAACCTGTTCTTTAACTTTTACATTTGAATACTTCTTTGTCTTACTTCTGCATATAACCCTGTTCCCTGAAAACAATGACAGTGAAAATGGGAGTGAAGGTGTCTTTGGAGAGAGGAGACCTGAGGAATAATTTTCTTTGAATTACCTGTGCAAATGTAGAACTTGCACTGCTGCTGGATCACAGGTGAGATTTGGGGCTGTTTTTTGTTCTACACTTGGAACAAGGGGAGCAGCAACTAACAGGAGATTGCATTTAATTTTCTTGTTTCATTTAAATGAGAATCTGATCAACAAAATGTTGATGGGGATAAGGCTCACTAGTAGATACGATCTTTTTGACTCCATTAATTTATTTTCATAATGAATGGATCTGGCGTTTTACATTTAAAACAATGCAGTACAATACAACTTTGCTCAGTCCTTAAAAATAATTATATATTAATCAAAGAACAACTTTGACAGATACTTTTTTAAATTATAGTGTAAACCATTAAATACATTACTTAGTTAACTAAGCAGAAATCACAAAATCACTGTTTTATATATTTGAGATGCTAAATTGCAAAACACTAAACCTTGACACTGTGACTGAAATCCCTGCAAGTAATAAAGGCCAATAAATCCAGAAGATTGGACATATGGATATGGATTTTGTGTGAAAATTTGTTTCCTGTCTATGGATACACATTCTGGAAGATTCTCCCTTAAAAGAAATAAAAACATGGATGAATGTTTTTACCTTGATATGCATCTTAGCTCTTTTCAACAGACTTAGAGTGGTGTGTCTGGTGCTGTCCGGCCCGAGAGGCACAAGCTGTTTTAGCTGTTCCAAATATAGCCGGAGTTTAGCCCGCCTGCAATCATTAAAAACGAAGAGCGTTGTAGTAGAGTTGCACCCGAACAGAATCTCCTATATGCAAACACCATCTGTTTGCAGGATCTCTGTACAGAACTCGAGTCAACGGTGGCTTCCTTTCCCCTCCCTTTGGCGAAGTTTCAGACTGAAAGGTCACTTGAAATGCGGTAATGCTGCTTGGCACACTCAGACAGGAGGCTCATACCTGTATTTCAAAGCAGTTTGCTCAGCCTGGTCAGGCCCATCTTAACCAAAGGGGAGTATGCTCAGAGATCTGAGACGTCCAGGCAAGGCTGCACACAGCCTGTGGCTGGCTAACGAACAAAACCTGGGGTTTTGCTCAATGCAGTGATTTCTGCAGGCAGAGACAGAGCTGTGCACAGCTGCAGACCCTGATCCCCCTCTCCCCATTCCTATTTCTGCCTGCTGCAGTAGGACACGCTCCCACTACGCAAGGCAAGGGCATCCATGCAGCTCTTCACAGCTCAGAGCTCTTTACAGCCATGGTTTACCAGTGGATTTTAACAGGGAGGTCCTGATGCCCCTTCTCCTCCCTTCTACTGACCCACAGTGCCCCTAGAAGGAGACATTCTTCCTCTCACTGTACAGTGTTTATTACAAACACACAACAAAAGCACTTCCAGCCATATTCCTCAACAACAGGGTCCTACTTTCTCTGTTACTCCCTGGCAAGTATCACTACTGCTGCTCTCAACAATTTCTCCCATACTACTGCCAGTAATCTATCAGTACAAAGTGGATGAACAAAGTTCTATTTCTACAAATATCTGTTTTCCAAAGTGTCTTTGAGAAAGCAGCTGGCAATACAACAGTCCATGAAGCAGTTGCTTCAACTATCCAAAACAAGGCAGTGGCCAACCGAAGAACCACGTGTGAGTGCATTTCTACAGTTACATCCTAAAGAAAATCTCTCCTGGTTTTAATTCTCAGTTCTTGAACAGGAATCCACATGGTTCTGCAATGAGAGAGAAATGGATGTGAAAGTGCTTGGCTACTATTTTTTTTTCTGCCAGCCTGTTAGAGGCTGAGGCAAAACAATGACCTGGAGCAGACAGCCCCCACACAGCCACAAGAATAACTGAAGCAGATCACAAGTGTGAGGTGAATAATCTTTTTCAAATTTGCTCAATGCTGCATGAAGGAAACAAACATTGCAGGGAATTAAGCGCTTCTGGTGGAGAATGAACTTTCTTTTGAACAATGAGTTCAGAACCACAGTCCAGCATCAGGGTTTGAAATGTGGCTGAAGAGGATTTAATATGCACCAAATGACAAATTGCACATGTGTAATTGGAATGATTAGTGCAAAGTGAAAATAACCTGAGAATTAATGGGGAAAAAACCCAAAGCAAAATGGAATGTAATTAAAATACAAAATAGTTATGACTACACACTCACATATTTAGTTCTGACTGCCTATACATCAGCAGTGTACTAGGTAAGAAATCACAAAGCATTTCTATAAAATTGTTAATTTTTTCTTCAAGCCACTTAGGGGAAAAGGAGTATTGGTGAAAATGTGATTCACAAGAGAAAACTGATGACAGACTTTTTGTTTAGGCCTGGGGTTTGTTTTTAAATACAAGGCTCTAAACTTAACCATCTAAATGCTTTTATTTAAACACAACCAACAAAGTCTGGACTAAGTATTCACAAAAATAGCCTCATCAGATCCCCTGAGGCTGCTACCTTAAACTCAGATATCCATCTTTAAAATAGTGAAATACCCAAATTAGGCACTACTGGTCTTTATACAGAACATCCTAATGAGGCAAATTTTTATTTCTGTGTCTGTAATCTCTAACAACTACCTGGCTGGGTTTGTGTTTTAAATACAAAAACGTGCTTCAGGGACTAAACTAAAATAATCTTTTTGTTTTCCAAATGGTCTCTAAACACACACATAATTGTCTGCATCACTCAGCACAACCTGTATGCAACTGTATTTAGACAGGACAAGGAAGTGGGGACTGAGGATAAAGGAGGATATGGGAAGGATGAGGAGAAGGATAGTACCAAATAGTAAATAGAGAGGTAAACACCTTGAAACTGAATTATCAATATACCTGGAGCAACTAGAAGTCTGATAAGGAATATACAGAACTGTTGATCTAAGATCTACTTAGTATTAATTCTGGAAAACATTAATGAAACCAGACTACATACTAAACCTCTTGCTATTTGAGGAAAGTCTGCTTACCACAGGGAGAAGAAAGGAAGGCTTTAGTGCATTTCCTTGCCATCAACAGGGGAGTTCACAAAAATATCACCAAGGTTCAGGGGCATGGCTGTGTGGCTTTTTAAAGCACTAACTTTTTTATGTTACCTGCCAGCCTGGTAGAGCAGGACTTTACAGAAGTGCCATGAAGAACATGGGACTGAATCTGAGTATTTTAACTGATCAGTGAGAAGAATTAAAAGAGCTGAATGTTAACAAAAATGCTTTAAGACCCTCTAACTTCACCTTTTTTTTCTTAAAAGGACTTTTTCTTTCATCTAATTACTCAGCACCTATGAATCCAGTAAAGATTGTAAAGCATAAGCTTTGCATAGATCTTTACATAAATGCAGGCATGTTTATGTGACTAATTCATCTATTATAATCGATGGCATAGATTGTGAATGTACAAAAAAAAAACAGCCCACCACAATTCCCATGGTACTGGAGTAAATATCCCCATGTTTTTAATCTTGCACATCTTAGAAAAAACTGTAAGAATGTAAGAAAACATTTCAGGCATGTTACATTAACAGATCACACCAGCAGGAACAAGGGACTCAAACTTCACAGCAGATAAGTTGTCTCGTACAGACTCTGCCAGCACTAATTTCTCTCTTTTTCTGCAGGGACCTGACAGCTTTTGCTTTTCCTTGGCTGCCTGTGACCACGGGAGGAGGGAAAGGCACTCACAGAGGTAATCACAGCCAGAGCTGCTTTGTGTTTTGCAGCTCACGCCTTAAATTCCACCTAAAAAAAAACAATTAAAAAAAAAAAAGGAAAGAAAAAGGGAAAGAAAAAAAAAAAAAAAAGGCAGCCTGGTGTCAGAGCAACAGGTAACAGTCTCTGTGCATGAAGTGTGGTTGAAGTTGGGTAATTATGCTCTGCTCCAGCTTCCAACCCCAGCACTACACACCAAGTGTGGTGTCAGGCCAGGACAGCAGTGCTGACAGAAGTGAGCACTCTTCTCACCTCATGTGGATGCACAGAAATATCCCCCTCATCACCGGTACTGAATTCATCTGGGACGATAGGGATCTAAAAATTGCCATCCAAAACCCAAATGAAGCCTGCAGCCTTCTGTTTTGGGTGTAGCCCCACGTATGGAGAGGTGCATGGGTGCTTGGTCTGATTCACACGTTGTCCTTTGTGCCAGATGATAAAGGGGTTTCAGATGTTCAAGACTCCAGTGTTTCTCCACAAGCGAGTTCACAACATGGTCCTGAGTCTGCATTACAGCTCTTCTAATGCTTGATAAGCTCAGACTGGTCAACATTCCAGGGCAGTGGCCAAGTCTAGCAGCAGTCTGTTGGTTCCTCACATTCCCATAAAGGAGAAAGCCACCTGCTGACAGCTGACCCATTGGCTAGCAGCTGGAATTACTTTGAACTAGTTTTGAATCCATGTAAGCCATGATGGGCAGTAGTGGCAGGGATTTCAGAACCCATGGCAGAATGAACCCTGGAGCCCCACAACATGGGGGGACAAAGCAGGAGAAAGGTGTAATTAAGAATTTTCCTACCGAACAAGGACATCGGACATCCACCGGAAGTTCACAGGAAGATCACTCACTGACTCTAGTCCTTGGAGACTCTAGTTTGCTCCAGCGTTCAGCTATGGAAAGGCAGGTTCACCACTTCTCAATGAAAGGGTTGCCATAAAAAGGTAAATTAAGATCTTTGACCCTAATCAATTTCAAAATTGTGTTAAATGAGTCTATTAAATAATGGTCAATACACTCTGTTGCATATGAAATCCCAGATGCAAATCCATTTTAGCACACCAAGAAATAGAATACTAAGATGCAGAGGGAAAAAAAAAAAGAAAAAGAAACAAGGAAACAAGAAAGTCCATTGTTCACCCTGGATAATCTTCATTCCAAGGGAACTGCAACAACTCCAAGAAATTCCTACAACTACTTGACAGGCAGTTGCAATGGGAACAAAATACTTCTCTGTAGGGCTAAATAATACAACAAGAGGCAATGGCTGTGAATTCAGAAGTTCAGGACAGACACTGGGAAACAAATTTTTTATTAGGGCAGTAGTGCACAACCAGAACAGGTTGCCCAGAAAGGCAGTCCTTTGGGGTTTTTTAAAAATTTACCCGGACAGAGCCATAAACATTCACAGACATGCATACGTTCATGTCTATGAACACGTGAATCAAAGATTGCCTAAAAGTCTTCAGCATTTGACTCCCAAGACTGCTCACATTCCTGTTAACAGCAAAACATCCACAGCTGTGTAGCTTAAACCTGTGCCACTCCAACTGATAGAATGCTGGTAGGTTTGCAGAGTGACCTGATCCTCTGCAGCCTTTCCACAGGGGCTCTCCAGGGCTTTTTCAGGTCCAGCACAGCACAGAGAAATGGCCTGCAGCCAGTCAGACAGCAGAGAGCTGTTCAAGCAGTAGCTGCACAGTTTTTTAACAGCAGCAAAGGTGTGTTTCCTAAACCATTCAAGTATAAATCTAGAGACTTTATTTGGAGGCCACTGAGCCGCACAAAGCCAGCTGCAAAGGCAAGGTGCAGATCCCAAACAAAGCTGCCCAGTCCTCAGCATGGCACAGCTCAGCCAGGCCCTGGTGGCATTAAATGGCCACAGCCACTCATGACACAGAGTGGCAGCACTGAGTTCCTGTGAAATGTGTGCCTGTCCATCCTGCCACCCCAGCTGGGCACTGCCTGCAGACAAGCTTCTGACAGCCCTCCACGTGTTTATGATGGATAGCACAGGGTGGGCATTTCCTCAAAGCTGCATCCAAAGACAAACAGTTCCCACTGCTGGCATCGTGTTCCTCACTGCCAAGAGGTCACTTGCTGAAAGTGTCAGAAGGGCCATGCTCATCTGTTTCTGAACAATTGTGAGCAAGAGCATAAAACTCACTACAGAGAAGTCAAATTCGTGACAAGTGTTCACCTTGCACATCCTCCAGGTCTCACTCCACATCCCCACCTGAGAACAAGAACGACTCTCACATGCACCCATTCTCTGCTGACCCAAAGCTGGCTGTAGAAAGGAAAGAGCAGCTCTATCAGCAGTTTGCCATCCTTTGGGAAGTCCCAGAACACTTCTGTCTGGTCCACACCTGCTCCCTGCTACTTGCAGTTTGCCCAGTCTGGTAACGGAGCTGTCCTGGCCATACTGGGAGGCATCATAGACATGCAGCATCTCCAGCTGATGGGCAGTAAGGATCTGGAAGGTCAGAAAATGGCCAAAAAGCCACTAAATGTCTCTATTCCCACACTGCATGCCCTGAATTTCCCTTCGTGCTGGCTCCAGCCGAAGTTGGCTGGGTTAGACCTGATGTTTTTGCTTCCACATGCACAGCCCATCACACCTCTCACCACAATGCACCACTGAAGCACATGTGGGCGTGAAACAATGCTGGCCTCACAAGGAGGCCCTAACTGTGCTTTCTGTAGGGTGCCTTGCTGCTAAAAACGTGTCTGTGTTTCATATGTCCCAATTTCAGTCTACTAAACTAGCTCTGTGTACAGGAGGTGGACATACTCTTGAATGAACTGCTAAATATATTTGTTTGGTGCTCTTCTGAAAAGGACACTATAGATCGAACTCAAACAATGCAATCACTACAAGCTACACTAGAGAGAATAACATACATTTGAAATAGATGTAAAAATTTAAAATTTGTCATTTCTGTAATTAACCATTTCAGTCCAAAAACCAGACAGCATGAGACCCTATCACAAATTCAGTACAAACTTAACACAAACTAAACCCCTACTTCAAAGAGTAGAAACATATTTGAAATAAACCTAGAAGAAGACACATTATTACAAACTGGACAGAGTTACTGAAGCATTTTAGATTCCTTCTCTCATCTTTCACTTTTTTTCCACATTCAAACCTATCCTAGTGCTGTGCACTGAAGTTAATACACAAAGGTTTAAATATAGAGCAGTTACTAAATTTTTCATTGTTGCATAATGACTATGTAATCTGGCTTAATAATGTACATAGGGTAAAGTCAGAGAAGAATCTCCGCACCAAAAATTCACTTCTGGAGTCAAACATTACCCAGGTACCCTATGAATCAAAATAGTCTGGCCTGAGCCCACAGCTTTCAGTCAGAAACACCAGCAGTGAACTAATGGTTGTGTTTCCTCCTTAAAGAAAGGTGATTTTATCTCCCTGCCAGACATGAAATTCAGCATAAAATACAGAAGTGAGCTAACTGCAATTGTAAGACACTTATGTTTTTACAGGAAGACTCTTCACAGATTTGTTTAAGAAATGCAAATACCTGCGTACAGGGAACACATGAGTTTTAGACAGAATCAGCAAACAGATGCTCAGGATCCTTTGTGACATGCACTGGGTCAGGATGAACACAGACAGCATCATTACTCATGAACTTACCATTATTTCAAAGTTTTTAAGAAATTCAGAAATGCAGGAGTAAAAAGTTCCCCATTGTGACTTCAGGGTTCACCCGCCACCAAGGTAAAATGAGGGTGAGAAACTCTGGCTGCCTTCTGATACCAGCTTCAATCCCTTCTTACTTGACACAACAAGCCAACATCTCTTAAGGGCTGCAGCTCTTTCTATTCTGTGCACAGTCACACTCCAAAGAGGTGACAGAACTTTGCTGCAAATTGTTTTAATGGTACTGAAAATTTAATGTGTTCATATTATTTTGCATTGTCCTGGATATCACGGCCACACATGCAGTGTAGGTAATCATGTAATTATATACCCAACTCTGCTTAGTAGAAGCTGCACTCAAACATCCTTGCCTCGCTCCTCTTTAAGATAACACTTTTATTAAAGTGTCCGGAATTACATATTTACAGGTCTACAAGACTTTTTATAAGCTACCAAAGATTACTTTGTACTAATTAAAACGTATTTGTTTACAAAAGCATTTAAAGAGATTATTTATGAACTTCCATCATTAGAAATCACAGAAATTCAATCAGATAAAAATGTTTCTAAAGAAACCTATTAATGGTCCAGACAGTATCAGCATACCTCCAGCAAAATATTAAATATAATGGCAGATAACAACTCTCCACTGCAATAAAAAATCCTGTTTCTTTCAGATTTATTTCAGTCAGAAACACTTCTGATACTTTCTCCTCTACAAAGGATACCTCAAATGCTTCTGTTTTTTCTAAAGGATGCTCTAGCTTGCACTCAAGCTGCACAATCTATTTCAACTACACAACAAATTTGCTTTAGTGAAAAGGAAAGAAAACCTCTTAGTATTAAAGCACTGTACCATAGCAAGGCACCCAGTGTGCCGATTGCTACGAGATGTGTGAAAAGCTTGCTCACAGCTGAGTGCCTTGGAGTCAAACCCAGAAAATGCAGTCCTGCTCTTAGAGCAAACCTCTTGGCTTTTTATTATCCAAGGAAAGATAAGCCGAACACCAGTGTTCTGCAGTAAGCTGGGGGTCTTTTTCATGTTAAAAACAAATTCCTGAAGTTTTTGGGCTGGTGAAGATTCATCTGAGGTATTTTTTGTCTGTGTCTAACACCTCACAGGGCCGCTGCAACTAAATTCAGCAGCAAAGCCCGGGTGGAAACCAATAGGCAGAAAGAGCGGCCAGTGCTTAATTGCAGTGATTGTTGGTGAATTAAATGCAACAGCCCTACAATCAGCGCAACCGCCTGCTTTATTTACTGTGGTAATAACTGGGAGTTTCATCCTCAATATGCATTTCCAGCATGCTGAATACTTGTGTGCATCTGTTCTGCTAAATTGGAACCAGCCACATCACTTCAGCAGCCAAGTGGTCTTGGGGTACCTCGGAAGTGTCCAAACACGGGATATCAACTGCTGCAAATGTCTCTTACCATCACAGGCTTTCAGAGAGTCAGTGCTGCTATGGACTTATCTGCAAGTTTTGATGGGAATACTGCTCAGCAACATCTGGTGCTGTTCCTAATGCTAAGGAAATAGAACAGAACCTCTGCTGCCTGTTAACACAGCTTATGATTTTCATGTTCTGCGCATTTTATTGCTCAGAAAAATAATTTAGTTCTCTTTTACACTATATCTAAATGCACACTACAGCAGTTCCAATGCATTTTATTTACTTTCCCTTAGTTCCACTTCAGCCCAGTTGCTGAGTCCAGACTCCACACTTGACCTTTGCCTTTTTACCTTCCAAAAGAAGCCACTTGTTCATGTTTTAGAACATACCCATGGAACCAGAACTTATTCCTACATCTTTCAGTAAACATCAGTTAAGGGAAGCAGTTGCAGTGCCACAAATGCACACATTTTTGGCCAGCTAAGCCTCTCGGCAGCAGTGCACAGAAAGCTAGCTGGGATGCTAACTGGGAACAGGTGAATAGTTCAGCTGGGCTGTGAGAGGGAAGCTGCTGACTCCTAAGAGAGGGGAATGCCCAGCAGATCTTGTTGCCCACGTTGCTTTCTTCGTCTCTCCTCCTTTACCCGTCCCTCCTGTAGCTCCTTGCTGAATGCAGTGACAGTTGCCTGTCCTAAGTTACAAGCACTGGGCTGCATCAACATTTCCTCACCTCTCAAAATGCCCAAAAGCAGACTTTGATGCACTTCATGCTCTGGTTCCCACCGGAAGGTGAGCTGTGATGGCCCATGTGCTGCCATAAGCCAGGGACAGCAGCCAAGACAGGCAAATGACAGCAGTTCCTGAGGCTTGCTTTGGGCTGGAATGACCCTGCAAAGCAACATGGACAACGGCAGCACGAGAGACCTGACCAGAGCCTCAGCAGCTGGTGGCTGGCCAGACTGCCCTCGTGCTGTCCCTTCAGGAATGTACCCGGCAGCAGAAGCAGACAGACTGATGAGCGTCCCAGAGTCACATCTGACTCTGGCCAGCAGAAGAAATAAAAGCCCTGTGGCACAGTTAGAGCCTGTTGCTGTATTGCTCCTCAACCTTCTCCCACTCGAGTTCTCCTGCCTGCAAAGTGAGCACGAGCTGTCAGAGGCGTGCGAGGTGTGACAGAGATGTGTCACACGACGGTGCACGCTCACCCACGTACCTAAACCCCCGCAGACCAAGCCTGCAGCACGGGAGGCACTCAGAGGAGCACTTGGGCAAGGCAAGGCACAGGCAGGACCATGTCAGCAAGGATTCCAGGGCAGATGGAACACCAGCAGCTCTGACTGGTATCTGTTTTACCCACTGGGGAGCCATAGCCTTAGGCTCTGCAGTTCTAAGAGCTGCAGGACCATCATCTGACCACTCTCATCTCTTCTTGTTTTTTTCTAGTCTCCTCCCTGCAGGCAGGCTTTTCCTCACAGCTTTCCCCATGCTTCAGCCATCCCACTGTCTTAAGCTGCTCTTATTTGAAGAGCAGCCATGAAAGGTTTAAAAGCCCTTCATTGTCTTGGGTCTCGGCGATAACTAACAGCAACACACAGAAATCTGAGATGTACTTCATGGGAAATGTCAACAGGAATTTACAAGCTATACAGGGATTCTCAGAAGCATCGCAAGCAAAAGTAATGGCAGCTGGATATCATTTGTCTTTCCTGGATGGTGTCCATCACAAATTTACATGTATGAGATTCTACATCCTTTGACCATAGGCAATAAATCTCTGACCCTGCAAGAATCTGAGGCAACAGAAATCAAATGTTATGCAAACAGCTGAAACCCATTGCAGTATGGTTTTGCCCTTGTATGGATTTTTCTTTTTCTGCAAAAAGGGGGAAAAAAAGGAGATTCCAACCTATATTTTAGCATTTCAGCCTTTAGACTGTGCTCATCTATAAAGAACAGTTTTCTGAATTTTAAAGCTTCAAAGTCAATGTCAGACAAATACGAACAATTCTTAGAGCTATAGAAATCAAATTTCTTTTTTGGGTGTCTTCTATTTTTAGCTCTGTTATCTACTGATTGTCTTTAACGTTTACCTCTCAAACACTTTTAAGCAATAGCGAGGGAGGTGTCACCTGGTATCACGAGCTCAGCACCACACAGTACCTACCTAATCCAGGCAGATTGAACAACAGTGCCTTGTGGGGAAACACACGAGTGATGGAAATACCATCATACATACTGAAAACAGAGTCCACAAGAAACTAATCAGCCATGCTTTTGATAAACTTACTTAATACTTCATTCAGCCAGCCTTCCACCCATTTGTTTCGCACATTAAAATGCGCACATTGCAATTTATTAGTCCTCCTAAATTAGACCTCTCAAACCCATCTGTCTTACTGGCACTCAAGTTTCTTAGATTACACTGCAGGGAGACTCAAGTTTGTCTGCTACCTCAGAATAGTGTCAGACCCAATTAGATAAGGAAAGTGCCGTCACGAGATCACGCCACTACAGGATCAAGCGGCTGTAATTCCCACTTGAAGTTACATGGAGGCACACACGTACTCACACACGCTGCCCGTGGAAACCCCAGGAGTGGATTAGGACATGCAGCCATTTACATGACAGCAGTAACGCTTTGGCCCTCGCTGGCAGTGGAGCACCACAAAGCAAATTTATACAGCACATCCAAACCTGTGGCATGAGTCTGCAGGTCTGCAACAGGTGTGCTGGCATTCACCACCTTTCACAGTACTCTTGTAAGGAATTTACCGAGGACTGCAGAGAGTGGGTCAAAGAGAATTGCATTTATTTAAACAAGGAAAAGCTGTGTAACAGCAACAGGTTTGCACAGGGTTGTCACAGAGAGGTGAACAGGATGATAGTGATAATTTTCCACAAATTAACTGTCCACCATCAGGTTGCTGGAGAGGATGCCGTCTGTCTCCCCCAGAAGTGGCTCCTGGGAGCTGTATGTCCCTCTCACGTGGGGCTTAAGGCACAAGGTGCAGGTCAGCTCTGTGCACATGAGCTACACATTTATCGACTGACAACACCCCAGATCAAGTCACTGTGTATAATCAAATGGCTTGAAACCAGCTTTAATTATCAGACTGTTTCCCCACATCAAAATGCTAAGAAAGAACATCGTGTCTCAGGAGAGCTGCCAACAGGAAGGATCTTAAAAAAAAAAAAAAAAAAAAGCGGGGGGGAGACTACAATGCTTAAATAAACCTAGAGAAGTTGAGCTGCAGCACAACATTAAGCCAAGAGAGCACAGTACTGGACCTAGTGAGCTTTTTCTGCCTAATTTTAAGCCTCCCTATAGACCTAGTTATTTTATACGTATGTCAAATGAGGGGAGAAATGTGTTCAAGATTTTTTTTTTTACACCACTGTATGATGCCAAATTAAAGGAGAGGCAAGTCAAGTTGAATTATTTTAGCTCAATTAAAAACATGCATTGCTGTCACACACTGAACACAAGGCCTTGGGATGGCAGACAGCCGGAATTAAGCAGCCTTTTCCTGCATCAATTTAAATGAGTGTGAACCATTAATATCTGCAATACTGGATACCTGTGACTGTGGTTTTATTGTCTACTGTACCTCCATATCCAAATACCAGATAAATACCAAGTATCCAGTTTAAGTAGCCTGACAAATGCTGTAGAGACTCCACACTCCCATGTGCATAAGGCACCAAAAGAAACAACAACAATTTACACCACAGTTTTAAAACCTCATCAGAATTAACACAACTCTGTGTCCAGTTCAGCACCTAAACAATCACTTTCTCACTCACAGGGGTAGGGAAGTTTTCATCTCTGATCAGGAAACGATCAGAAAGGGATATTTTAGCACTATGCGTTACTTTCATTTTTGCTTCTGCTATTACTTCCTCAGCACATGCACCTACCAAAGCTTCGTGGCCATCTTAGAGGAAGCAGCTAATGATGGCAGTTTGAGCATGCACAAATGAATTGGCTTTTTTGGGGAAGGAAGTGGTGGGTGTTGCTTTTACCAATGTAGATGCTTGAGATGTGCTCCAATGAGACATCTGAGGTGCCCTGGGACAACAGCAGGGTGCCTGTTCCAGCCAACTGAAGGCTGGTTCAGACCCCAAGTGAGAACACCAAAGGAAGAGAAGAAATCACACTGAATTAATTAAGAATACATGTCCCCAAATGTGTTGCTGTATGTCTCCAACTCCCTCATTTAAACCTTGTAATTAGAGGTGAATAGAAGACAGTGAGGTGTATGTATAAACAAATTTAGGGGAAGGATTAAATGCACCGACTGTAATTAAAGATGGTCACTTCCAAGGCTGCAATGGGTAATCTTACTTTCAGGTCGATTAAAAGGTGAGTAACACTTACTTCCCCCCCAGCCAAAAGTGAAAAAATTTGGCATTATGAGACAATGGAGACCTTCAGATATCTGACAGTCCTGCCTCAAAGTCTAGATATAGCTTGCCACAACACAGAGAGTGGCTTGTTTATAATTTAATTTTTATCCTATTTCCCTTTCCACTAAACAGTACAAAACTGGCTGTTTCTCAGCCCGATACGGCTGCAGTTGAGCAGAGTCTGAAAATGATCCCTCTGGGGATGATAAGGTATGGAACAGCTTTCAAAACTCTCTCCCCTTCCCTCCTCCTGCTTTCTTCCCCACAAAACTCAGCCCAGATTTCTTAAGCGCAGTGTCCTGAGGTCATCTGGCAATAGAAGGAAGTGCCAGAAGTTTGGACCCACTTGCCATGTGAGTATGTAAAGTCAGGCAGTGGGAACCAAGACACCCAACAGTTTATTTCAAACACCTCTTAGCACCTACACCCAATAACTGCTTCCAGCTAAACATACACAACAAGCTCCCAAATTTCCCTAGCAGAAATTATTTGCTCCACCCATGCTGTTCATTGCAGCAGTCAACACAACAGCACTTACCAATCAGGATTAAGTCACCTTTCTTGGGGAATTACAGGGTTTGCTAGCTTTATGTTTTGTAAATACCAGTTAATGTGCTATGTAAGACACAGAGTGTCTGTGCAGCCAGTATTTGCAAACACTGATGGTATTCCTAACTTCAATAGGAGCTGCTGAGTCCTGGCAGCAGCTACATGCCAGGCAGACCCCTTATTTAGCACCTTGCATCTTCACTTAGTTACCCAAATGGAACCATCAAGGAAAGGAAAGCAGGTAAATCTGTTAGGCACCAATCCCAAGGTGGCAGTTGGGAGAAGAGGACTCACCACTACTTCTCCAGCCTTTTACAGATCTTTTACCACATTCAGATGTAGTCTTTGACTGTTACACAAATCTTCTGTTTTGCTGCTATAAGGTAGAATCTAATAAAGGCTTTCTTAATGTAGGGCATGTAGCCTGTAACTAGAGTTATTAGTTTTTCAAGTTAGAAGCATTGCAACATGACCTCATGTACATACATCCAAGCCCACACCGTTTCTGTGTCGGCTGTGCCAATCTTCACACGCTACAAAATTAGTCACAGTCATTTGTGGAGAAAGAAGCTTGCGTAACATAAACTAGCATTAAACAATAATATCAGCCAATTGACATCCTTTGACAAGTCCTGTCACTGTGCTCTAGTCTAGGAAGATGTGTACATAGCTCAGCATACGTATTTCCATCTAAAAACAGAGCACTCTATGAAGTCCCAAAACAACTCTCTCCTTCCAAACATAGGGAGGGGTGGGTAGAAGGAACACCTTATCCATTCTTGTGGATTGCACAGTTCTTTAGGACAACAGGAGTCAGTTTTTAACTGGACTCCATGCATGGGAGAGGGAGGGGGAGGGAAGGGGAGCTGGTTTTGGTTTTGTTTTTCAAAAAAAGCCCAAATTAAACTTCTGTGAAGGAACAGCGTAATGCTTTCTCACACATATGATCTGCTGTCTAAATGCTCATGCTCAGTACAGTTTCCAGAACCTTTTCTGCATCCTCTGCAGCTGCCTGGATGTGATGCAGGGTTCAGCCTGCAGGCAGGCACAGCTCCTACTGAAATTCCCTGGGCGTGAGGCAGAGTCGGGCCCACAGCCTGCCACATGCTAAACCATCGTGTGTACCAAGGGGAAAAAAACACAGATTAAAAACCACTTGACCTGCAAAGGAATTCTGTGCAGTGAATCTCAGCCCAAGTGTCTGCTGACAGAGACCACGAGGATAAAGGAGCATGAGCTGCAACAGGGAAGTACACACCGTTCCATTCAGAAAGAGACATTTTGAATTTGGGACCAGGCCATGGTATATCCAATACCCAAGTGGTGTAGTCACTCCAGGGAAAGGAGTGCTAAAAATAGAGCGACAGATGCCAATACAGCATGGAGGCAGGGAGAGGACGGGACAGGACAAGCAACTCACAGATCATAGCCACCTCCTCCAGCTGAGGTTGATTCCTTTTTGTCTACTCCAAGTAGGGACACTGGGACATGAATGCTCGTGACGTACTTGGGAGAAAGTAAGCCAGCCTCCTGCAGATTTGGTGTGAATCCTGAGTGCAGAGCCAACCTTGCCTTAAAGAGCCGGAGCTGCACTCCTGGCTTTCAGGCACATTTGTCACTTCTTCAAACCACAGCAGGTACCACTTCTGTATATTGGTCTGTGGGCTTCCACAGACTTGACTGGCTGGGATTCAGCCAAGGATTCCCATCGCATTATGTAAGACTTATTTCAGAGGCCAACTTCTTAAAGTCCATTAGCTGCCTAAATACCTTTTAAAAAACAAAAATCAAATTCCAGCTCACTTGTCCAGATGTAGCTAAGCAAGCTTAAAAGTAAACCTTTTTTTTTTTAATACCTAATTCAACTTATTTTTTCTCCTCCAATCAGGAGAGCAGTCACCATCAGGCCTTTCTTCCCTATATGCAGGGAATCAGCACCTAACTGTCCTGAAAGTACCAGAAAGTCTGGCCCATCTCTCCCTACTTCGTACAAGTCCAGCCCACTCTCTCTCCCATGCTGGGTAAGAACTAGACAGGTCAATTAGCAGATGCTGAAAACATAAACCACCTTCTATATAGTCCATTAGAGGCTGGCAAACAACGGACTTATGTTTGAAGAGAGGGATGAACAAATTCAAGTGGAAAAAAATGCATGCACTTGGGTTCTCACCCATCTGCTCCCTGCTGGCCGCCTGGCTGGCCAGGAAGCACACGGCTTTCTGGAGCCCAGACCCGGGACTCCACTAACACTCCACAGTTCATAGCTGACTTCAGCTGGAAAAGAGTCAACGCTTTATTTTATTCCCATCTTTCATTGCAAAATAGAAGCTTTGTCCAAAGCATCAGTATGTGTACATCTCTGATACCTGGAATATAAATAAACTTCCTGAGCAGATTAATTTTCAAGCTTCATCTGCTTAATTTACCCCTCCTTTCCAAACCAGCAGTGTAGGTAGGAAGACACATTTGTTGGGAGTGCATAATCAGGTGAGCTGCTGTGTGCACTGAAAGACAGCAGTTCAGTGCATGAGTATTTACAGTAGCCATTGCAGCAGGTACTGCAGGACAAGTCACAGGTCCAGACACTTGCTGACTGCCCAGAGATGGGGAAACAGTGAGGAAAGAACAGCATTTCAGTCCAAGTTTTAAACCTTCCAATTTCTTTAATTCCATAGATATGTCAGACTCAAAAACATGGGTTGCTTCAACAAAAGCACAGGATTAAATCTTCGGTTCTGCAGGTCCAGTTCTTTATAGACTTTGCTAAACAAGCTCCACAAAAAAGAAGTTATTACAGAGATTTAACAGACAAATGCCTGGCAAAAGGGGCTTCAAACTGAGATTTAGCCTTGCACTGGCTGAAGCAATGCCAGTCACCTGCCCACTACAGCTGACACCCTCAGAGAAGCAGTCAGAGCTGGGGAGAGGGAGCAGATGCCCAAACCACAGTGGCTGTCAGCTCACAAAAGGCAAATCACACTCCTAAGACATCACCTTGCTTTAAGCAGTGCAAAGGTATGTTTATTGCAGTTCACTGGAATTGTAATAAATCACTTCACACCAACCAAGGTGGTATAAAAAAAGTTCTTTTCTTGACGAGAAAACCAGAAGAAAGATCTAGTACAAAGGTAAGGTTCCACTAGCAAGATGATGTGGTTCCCACCACTAATGTAGCAGCCACTTTATCTGGATGGTTTATGTATAATCTGGACAGATCCTAGAAATGGCAGCAATTTTTATAGAGCCATTATAACGATGAGATCTGTCCCAGGTCAGTAAGACCCATCCAGCACAGCACTTTCCAGGCAACAGCAGCCAAAACTGGATGCTTAGGAAAAACATTGAACTGACAGATAAGTGAACTGTAACTGCTCTGTACTGTAAATTAACACTGTCACTCAAAGAAGCCATCCCGCCCTCTCCCCATGCTGGCATCAGGGTGTGCCTGTGTCAGTGAGCTGGCTCAGGAAGGTGACCTGGCCCAAGGAGGAAGCTTCTCCCCTCCTGCTGTGCTGGCAGGAAGCAGGACCCAGGAGCACCAGCATGCAACCAGGGCTGGGCTAAATTCCTGATGGAAGCAGAGCAGTGAGACTCTGGGTGATCCTTCCCTGGAAGGACTTCACCTCCAGCACCCCTTCAGGGGTTTCCTCGGCCATTGGTGGCATCACAGCCATTCAACATGATGGATCAATGCAGTTACAACTTTATGCTGCATAACAGTGCTAACCACAATGGTAATTTGTGATTTTGAAAAGGCAGCCCATAATAAAAATAAACATTAAGCATTGTTTTGGTATGCTATTATTTCAATGACCTTTCAGTTCTTTTCCAAAACTTCCAAGTTTATCACCAACTGGAAGTTACATGCTTTTCATTAACCCTACAGTTTACTAACTTGAAGAACCACAGAGAGGATTTCAAGACATCCATTTAGGCATTCGCATGGCTTATATAAACTTTAAACATCAAGCAACTCTGGTGGGTGAAACTGATGTATCAATGAATGTAACTGTGCTCTTGCATCTGCAATTCCTTCATCAGAAAACCACCTATCAGGACTTAATTTCAGAGGTACCTGCTCTACTTACTGTATAAGATAATGCTGTACATTACAGTGCGCCCATCAAAATATATATTGCTCATCAAAACCTGTGTTTATGTACAGGTATCCATTCATACACATGATTATGCAATACAGAAACTTTTTTCTGGAAAGATTTTAGATTTAAGGACTGCACAAAACTTACACCAGAATTACTTTCTGTGCACATGGGAACACTTTCAGTCTCCCCAGTCAGCGCTCTACACAACACATACACTAAGCTCCTTTTGGAAGGAAGAAAGGTTTGGGTACTTTTCCATCTTTAAGGTTCTGCAAATCACTGTGTCTCACGTATTCCCTGTTCTGGTCTAGCACTTCTAAAAGTTCAGGGCTGTCTCACTCAGTTGATCCAGGAAACTCCACAGCAGTCCCGGCTCAAACAGCAATGCCTGGGTTTTACATCCATCCGGCTCAGCTCACCAGCTTTTGTCAAATTTAAGCCTGGGGACCTGGGACCTAGATCAAGCCATACCAGGGTCACACAGCACTTCTTCAGCTCATATGGTGCCACAGTCTGGGGACAGCAGCATGTGGCATGCTGATTTTGAGTACAACTATTAATTTCCCCACTAATTCTTAAAACCTGTTCTTTAAAATCAAGTGTCACAAGTCCTTTCCAAGGACTTTGCCAGGGAAAGGGCAAGACCTTGAACCCCTCCTGCAGCAGAGCTCCTCATGGCTGGGCAGGACTGAATGACTTTGTCACCAAAGAAGTCCTGATGGGTTGATCCCAGTATCCTTTGGCAGGGCTCCATGTGCTTGGACAGGAGGTGTCACTTCCTTGCACAGCCCTGCAGAGCTGGGGGACAAGTGCTCAGGTGAACAGCCGAGGGCAGGTGACTCCCTGCCTTCACAGAGCAGCGTGGAGATCTCAGCACAGTCTTCAGGGGGATACACCTTGGCTTTTACCTTCTCATGTAGAACTAGTATAAATTCATGCAAATAAATGAGATTATGCTGTGTCTTGTTAATAAACTTACATCTCCCATGAATTCTTGGGGTTTTTTTACACTGCAAAAGTTGAATTCCTCTATACAGCTGTCAGGTCAGGTTGATTTAAAAATTTCCTTGCAAAAAGTCATGATTACTAATTTACTTACTATTTACATTGCTCTGTGAAAGTCTACAGACCTAATGGTCTGGCTGGAAACAACAAAAAATACCTACATGAATATACATGCACGTATTTGTCATTAGGAACTAGTTACATCCAAGTGCCACTCTGACTAACCTGTCTGTAATTATTAAAATATCTTCTAGGACCTCCTCTGGCAAGATTTCTTGCCTTCCTACTTTTTATTTAGGGGGTTTCCTGTTTCATAGCTCCAAGATGCAAATCACACAGGACCAAAACAAGACTGCCATTAGAGGGGTAAGTCCTTACAGAGCTTCCCTGTAATGAACACACACTGAAGTTCTGAGCAGGGTATTCTGGGAAGACTTAAAGCAGAGAAATAGGAATTTCATGTATGAATCTCTGACAAACACTTTACCATAACTGTAATCTGAATTCTATCGTATAATGAGATTCTTTTTTCTTGGAATTATTTTTCTGCTTTCATTTGTCTTCCTCTGAGCACCCCCTCAAGAGCACACAGAAAAGAGACCCAGCAGTAGAAAATGCAAAATAAAACGGTGGTGCCAGATGGCCAAGCCAGCACACACAGCGGTCAACTGCTGCCATTCCCACCGACATCAAAACCGGAGATTGAACCTCTGAGATGCAACACCAGTGCAGAAGCTGAAACAGCACCGTGTACAGTGCATGACTACCATGGCTTTCCAGTTAGTGGCATATCTGGCCACCCTCACGCAGGACACAAGGGCCCTGTAAATGAGGAAGCACTTCCCTGCCCTCCAGCACGGAGTGCAGCCCTCACACACCCCGTGCTGGAGCGGGCACGGAGGAGGACACGCACAGCCCCTCCTCTCCTCCTGGACGGGCTCCTGTGAGACAACCAAGTGTGTCTTGCCAGAGCAGCATCATGGCAGTGCTGAGTCAAAGGTGCCAGTCCTGGAAAGGAGACACCTCCAAAATCAACATCCAGTGCTTCCCAGCTGGCAGGGCTGCACGGGAGGGGGAAGACAGGCTGGGCCGCAAGGGCCAGCTGCTACAGGGACACACCACGGCTGAGACTCTTCCATTAAACTGTGCAAGACACTCGATAGATCTTAATGTAATTTTAGTAAAACACTATGATCGGTATTATCTACTCATACACCCACCGTGCTGGAGGAGGGGGTTGTTAAAAAAGAAGAAACAAAAACTGCAGGAGTCCTTCACACCAATACATCAGGCAGCTAGAACTGTACACACCTCATCTGCTTTTGTGAACACCCATTTGCACATAGAAGGATCTTACACTAATTTGCAGGTTCTCACCAGGAATAATAAAAATCTGGCTTCAAGTATAGTTTAACTGCAGGTGGCACAGCAAGCAGCAGCAGTTAGAAACATTAGTTGTATAATCACAAGACATACTGTGCAGTTTACCTATTTTGACCTTGAGATGGCAGAGAAAGAAAAGGTAGCAAGGCAAGTACTATATGGTCCAGCTACTACAAAGATACAACACAGAACTGAAAGTGAGAACAGAGATTGAACAATTAATAGATTCTCCTTCTGGCCCTGCATCTGCTGCAAATGCTGCTGCGTCTCATTTACTGTGCTGCTTAAACATGCTAAGGCAGAGCAGAAAGAAGAGGAAAATAACAAGGAAAAAAAAGGGAATATGCAGTTTAGATGACAGTAAGTTAGCAACGATGAAGCAGGAGGGGAGGAAAAAACAGAACAGAATGAGAAAGAATCATACGTGGGAACAATTACTTTCTTTTTCCTTTTAAAGAAGTATGACCACAGGACAGAATTTTACATGTGGTTATTTTCCTGAAGACTCTGTCAACAGAACTCCTGCCACTCGATGTCACTGCCTTAGCCAATGCACTGCATTCTACAGCCCAGGCCTGTGTTTGTGAGCTTGAGCCTTCTCCAGTTCCTCTCATCTCTAGGATGACCACGTGGCTATTAGGCAGAGCTATAGTTTACTCATATTACAATTAAACTACAGGAAAGCATGTAAGCATGCAAGGGAAGTGATGGTCTAGCTGCTACATAACTGCAGCCACAGAACAACACACAAAACCCCCCCCACGAGTTCAATCTTGTTGTGCCATCAACCACGTTTCACGTATTTAGAAGCATGCAAATAGGTTTAAATCATATCCACACACACCCCCCTCACTTTCCCTGGACGGGTGAAAACCAAAAGACCACAAGCTACACAGAAAGGAACAAGAAACCACCCGAGTGGGAGTTTATCCTGCTGCCGGAATGGCGAGCGAAAGGCAGCGGCCCCGCAGCGAGGGCGCCACAGCGGGGAAGCGAAGGCAGAGCCCAGGCAGGCCCCGTTCGCTGCCCGTGCTCCCCCGGTTCAGCTCCCGGAGCCCCCGCACAGCCCCGGGGCCGAGCTGCAAACACACTGTGACACGGCACGACACGGGCTGAACGCAGCCTCCCGAACGGGGCAAACGAGAGCTCGGCAGCACTCGGGGCTGCCCGCTCTAATGTCTGTCCTGGGAAGTCCGGCTTTTCCCGGCGCTGGATTCACCGGCCCGGCTGCAGCTCAGGAGGTGCTCGTTCCCAGCCCACACACAGCTCTCCGGACAGGACACGCACCAGCAAGGAAGCAGACGGAGGGGAAAAACGGATCTGTAGGTACTTACATGCAAGATGAAAATTAACTGCGCTTTAGGCATACTTTAAAAGAAACATAGAATAACCCTGTGTGACACATTGTTCCTGAAAATAATTCACCTTAGTCAAAAAATACTTCCTACTTATAGCATTTAACACCTCTAGCAAACAGTTGCTGCAATCAGATTCTTTGTTAGTAACAATTTGGTTAACCAGTTACAGCAGTAATCAGTCCAAAGCAAATTATTAGGGATGTTTCAAAAAGAGCATATCAAAAAACAGGAGAAAAAAAAAGAGCCAAGTAATACTGTAACTATTAGATTTTAGTTGATAAAAAACCAAAAAACAACTCAATAAATTACTCAGTGCAGAATCAAAACAATTTCAACAAAATATTCTTCAATAAACACAGTCACTCTGTCAGCCATACATCTTTTAATTTGCTTTTTTTCAAGACTTACCTATGTTTTTCTAGTTCGTTGTGTGATGACCTATTGAAAAGAGAAAAGAAATATTAGAGAAAAGGATAAATAAGCCAAGATTTAGAATATTTAAAAGCCAATACCTACATAAGTTGCAAAAGAGTTCTCTAAAATATGTATTTAACATGGATTATGAAACAGCTTTTGTATTCAATTGGTTCACTTCTACATCCCTTAGATTCTTCAGGGTATTAACTTAATTTCCATGAGTAAACTGTAGATCTGGGAGGGAATTATAATGTATTTGCATTTATTAGTGTTCAATACATTCAGAGACAGAAATGAACATAAAAAACTGAGCAGGTTAGTAATAAAAACAGCCCACGAGATTTTTATCTGTGAAGAAAAATTATGAAGGGCAGAAAGTGTTAGAATATGTAAATGGTAACAGGTAAGAGCAAAAATCACCCAGAAAGCCAGCTTTCAAACCCATGGAGAAGCAGAAAGAAAAATCGGCAGCTAATCACTGCTTTTGTTGTTGACATCTTAATGGCAACAAAAGAGGAATCCTCTTAATTCTTCTGAGTCTACAAAAAGAAAATAAAACCCAAAAAAATCATAGTCCCTATACTGACCACAGCAGTACATTATCCTCTTCCAATCTACTCGGATTAGAGACTTTTTTTCTTCCCCAACCGATGCCTCGAGTTTTTTGCCATTAGAAGGCAGCCCTAAATTCTTGGAGGATTTTTTTTTTTTAACAAACTGATTCAGCTAAAAATATTCCTTTTATTTATTTACACAGCTCTGATTAAAAACATTCCTAAAATGAAGTTACTGTCGCCGCTTCAGAACCAGCAATTTTCCATACTTTCAGTTTTGTCCCGCTGAAAACATGCCCAGCACGTAAGGATCAAAAGATGCAGAGGCGGTGGCAGCTTTTAGGGCTGGCAGATTATGTCAGAGCAGCTCTGCTGGAGCCTGCTGCAACCCCAGCCTGCAGCTGGGCACGGGGTGCAGAGTGAGGTGCCTTTGTGAAGGGCAAGTGCACAGTCCCTCCAGAGAGCAGAGACATCCCAGGGGGATGAGAGAGCCTTCCCGCACAAATGCTGCCCGGTGCCGAGCTGTCCTGCCTCTCCCTGCACACACCCGAGCTGCTGGATGCTGTAGCTGGGTGTGACTGATGGCACAGCATCACTCTGGCCATAGAGAGGGAAAAGGAAAGCAAAGCTTACACAAGAAACATCCAGTGAGCAAACCCACGAGCAATTGATCTCAGGCCAGTGCTGCTCCTGATCCTGCAAGGAATTAAGTGAACTGCCCCTCTGCAGGTAAAACTGAAATGAGTACAAGGCTCAGCACTGACACTAATCCACTCTCACCAGAAAGCATCTCAGTGTTGGTACGAAGACATCAATTATGTCAACCATTCCATTACCTGGCATCTTTTTCTGAAAAGTCTGTGAATTCTTTATGTATTTTTTTTAAACTTATTGCATCGAGTGAGCCACGATCAAGTAATGTGTGTATTCCTACAATACCACTTAAGCGCTCCTGACCAATGCAGCAACACTAGAAGTGTCATACACACACTCTGTGCTACATTAATAGGGCAAAGTGGGCTTGGTCATTTTAAGAGGATACTGTTTTTATCTTCTACTCCCACTCTCTACACAGACATCAGACCTTTTCTCCACCATCATTTCTCTACACCGATGTTCACAAAAATTGACAAAGGCTATGCTAAATCCACCAGCTATGTGGCTATGTGTTTATGAAAACGCATGGAAAACAGAAATTCAGTAGGGAACCATTGTCCCCGAAGACCCTCAATGGGGCTGTCAAAGGCACAAAGACACTGTTCACAGACAACTTTGGAAGAGCAACACAGGCTGGTCTGGATTCATCCCTATGGCATGAACTCCTTGACATTTCTGGCAATTAGACACAAAGGTGAATGCAATCACTGCAACTGGCCCATTCTGAGCTGCCAGCTCACAGCAGCTCCGGTGAGCACACACAGAGACAGCAGGGGAACCACCGGCCAAGAAACTCAGCCTGCACCGAGTATTTTGCCGGCCTAAGAGAGGATGCAGTGAGCAGCTGTCAGTCACACCTACAGGGCGCCTCTGGTGCAGGAAGGATGACCCGGTGCTCTCCTGAGGAATGGCCTACCAGATCAGCTGTGGAGGGGCACAGCCATGGGTGTGCCAGCTGCCAAGCCGAGCGGCAGTGCCCATGTGCCTCTTGGCAGAGCTCTTGGGGACACAAAAGCCTCAGCGACGCCTGCAGTGCTGCAAACGTGGGCACCAGCCACACATTTTGGGAGGTGTCGGGGGGGCTGACTAATGCCTCAGCTATCAGGCCCTAGACAGGAACCAAAACTGAGAATTTACCTGAGAACTGCTCCATCTACAGAGCAAGTTAAATACCCTATTACAAGCATGACAGGGTTTTTTTCAATTGGGTTTGTTTTCAGAAGAGATGAACCTCTCTCTCTAAATATTGGGTTTTATTTCCTTCACTGTCTACAGCACAGTAGAAAGAATATCCATCTCCTGCTATTTATGCAACCTAAAGTGAGGGGAAAAAATGTACGAACTGGTCTGCACAGAACCCAGTACCCTGTTTCAAAATGGAGTCTTATTACTTTAGTAAAGATAAGATGTAAGCTACAATTCAGAAAATATATGTCTATATTTATTTATATGAAAGAGACAGATATATGACTGGTTTTCAGGCAAATGGTCTGTGCAGCCTTTCAAAAATGGCTGCAAGAGAAGGAAGACTGCTGGTGTTTAACTTAGGTTCGTTCTATTGAGTTCGTATTTCCACACAAAGCTTGGAGAAGTTGAGGGTAGCAGTGATGAGAAAAAAAGTGTCAATAAAACAGTTCAGATAAAAATAAAGGGAAAAAGCCAACAACAACAACAACAAAATCAGCAGAATCAGATTCAGAAAGAAGGGATAACAAACACTGGTGCTTAGACTACACTGTTGACCTGAGACAGCTCTAATATCCCTTTAGCAAATGGCAAGCAGTTCACTGACTATGAAGTAGCAGTTAGATTTTCTTTGTGAAGAAATTGTCAAAAAAAAGATTTGAAAGAACAAGGATGTGCCAAGTAAATGCAGCCACTGGTCTGCAAGATGCTGTGCTACTTCCCACAGCACATCCTCAGAGCCATCGCCCCTCCACCACCTTCCTTTCCCCAAACAAAAATTCTAGGTATTGGATTTCAGCTTTTGGTTGATGCAACATTCAGCAGACACAATTCGGACAGGTGCTAATTGAGATGACAAAACTAACACAGAAAAGGCAGGGGCCCCTCCATGTCCACTCGCTGCCAGTTTATGGGTGAGCCAGCAGGAGCTGCTCACACGCACACTAGATTGGGATTTCACTGTATGCATGATGCACGGCCTGTTTCACTATCAAGACACCTTCCCTACTCCTCCATCCATTCACCCCACCCTCCGGGCTCAGCAGGAAGCCAGCAGCTCCTGACAAAAGCAGGGATGTACGGCAATGCTGCTGAAGTTTATTGCCCTGTGTTAATGGGAGCAGGTCTAGACCGTGACTCACCAATACACTGCCAGCTGCCAACGCATTTTAAAGCGCTATATAGGGAGCAAAGCAGGGTAGCTAACCCAGTGCTTGAAACAGTGGCAGCACCTCACCGGTGCCACGGCTTTCTGGTGCAGGCAGGGCTGCCAGGGTGTTATACAACCCATGTGCACGATACAACTCCACCTAAGGTCATGAGGGCCATGTGAACTACACTGCCAGCACTTCACCTTTTGTCCAGGCCAAAAGAGCAAGAACAAACAGAACAAGAAGTTTGACAAGGTGCTACACATTAAGTGTGCGCATCCAGTTCCTGCTCCCAAAAGTGCAGGTGTGCAAAAGCACAAAGCTTACACCTGCAGTCTTGTGTGAACGCAACTGCTGTGCAGCTTTTCACTGAAAGGATCCAGATTCGCTCCCAGGAAATTCCCTGTCCACATATTTAACCGGCCATGGGATGCACCCGAAAATACTACAGTTCACCACTCAAAGCACAAATAAACCTGAACATAAACACATGTCCTGCCTAGTATTCACTGCTCCTGGATTGCTGGGTTTTTTCCATTTGTTTCAAACTGGACACATTGCTTGCAGCCTGTCAAAGGAACAGCCTGTAAGGAATTAATCCACTAAAAATGAATTTTGCATTCTCCTCATAGCAAAATTTAACCGGTTCTGCAGATTCAGCTGGGATCTGGGAACCAGGCATACTGGCACAGCCTTGATGCAGAGTTCTGGCTCTGGGATCACATTCAAGTTGGTGCTGCCACATGTTTGCAGTGGCCAGGTCTGAACGTGCTTCTGATATGGTGGCAGTTTGTTTTCCTCAACTGAACAAGCAGTGCAGCTCCCAAACATCGCAGACCTACTGCAGTTCCTCAGGGGTGACAGGGCAGTTGGTGAAATATGTTATATTGGGACTAAAATGCATTATTTTAAAAACAAATGTGGTTTGGTTATCAATTGCTGTCCTAGCTTTAGGAAAGCAAACCCAGAAAGATCTATCGAATTCAGAAATCCAGGTGAAAAATCGGACAAGCTATGTCTGCACTGTCTGCTTTGCAGTGTTTTATTCTTGGCCTCTCACAAAAAAAAAAAAAAAAAAGAAGAAAAAAAAGAAAAATAAAATTAAAATCAGGCCCAGATCCCTAAGCTGCTTAGTGTGGGCACAGAAAAACATCTGCAGAGAGCAAGGGGCTCACTCTGCGGGCCACAGGTTCACCCTCACCATGAGCCAACATCAATAGAGGAATTCGGACATCAGGCTCTGTTTTTATTTGAAAATCCAAATGCTGCTTTCATCTTTTTTTACATATAACCCTTTGCCAGAACACAGCACAAAGTACATGTCTATTTATATAACATATGAGCAAAAATATTAATTAATTAATAGACACAGAAGATATATTTATAAACCGGCATTTATTTTGCTCCCTCTCTTTCAATAAACCAGCTCCTAAATTAACAGGCCAAACACACTGCACCACCGACATCCAATTCCTTTCTCTGAAAGTAAATTTAACTGTGACCTCAGTAGACTGGCATCTAACACTACGATTTTGGTTTTCATTTTACCTTATTTCTCACTCTTCCATGGCAAAGGAGCTGCATGAGCTCCCCGGTGCATGGGCAGACACACACCTCAAACCCACACACAGCTCAAGGTACCCAGCACCTGGTGAGTGTCATTGCAGCCAGGGCAGAAGAAAGCCCAGTTATCTGCAGGATTGCATGTTCCTCTGTCAGAGTGCCTTGCCTTGTGAGAAAACGTCACCAAATTTCAGATTTGTGTCGCATTCCTCCTCGGCACATCGCACATGTGCCACCTATCCGTTTCCTTGGAGCAAAAACCAAGTCTGACTTTTGAATATTTGCTATTAACATTTCCCAGGTACAATAGCAATAAATCCAGCTGTTTGTTTTATGCCTTTTTTTAATTCAAAGTACACCTTAACAAGAATTACTAGACTGCATGGCACTGCTTTAGGAATTACGTACAGCCACTGCTCTGCGGAGACATTTATTATACCGTAGTCAAGTACCTGATAAGTATTATTGTAACAAGAAGATGTGACCTAGGTTTACCTCCCTGCAAAAGATAATATTGTGGCTTTCTCTAATCTCCTGTCCTCTTCACAAAACAAGAATCCAGTTTCATTTGCCAGAGGATTTTGGTCAAAATTACTGGGGGGAAACAAGTCTGCATTTCAGCTGAGGACACAGTACGAACAGCAAACCAGAAAGAAAACAAAGCAGTTTGGTTTGTGTGACATGGGAAAGGGCACATCACAGGAAACTGAGAAGAAAACATATAACATCAAGACATTTTAATGTGCAAGTGAAAACGAAATGGCTAGAAACTGTGTCTGATTGCTACCAATAACACCGAATATACTGTTTATCAACAAACTACTAACAACCACTTTCAATTTTGATTCAAAGCTAACAGTGGACAAAGCAAAAATGTTAAATTGCTACAGTGGACAGAAAGCTTATAGATTTTGGTTGATTAAATGTAATTCTGCCGGTATTTTTCCCTGCATGAATTGAAACCTGCCAAAATTACTTCTCACTTAACTGTAGTCAAGAGATCAGCAAGCTTTTAGTCCAGACCTGAGCATCCTGTCCGAAGGGCAGGCAGCCTCCTGCCCCTTCTCCGGCAGGTCTGGGCCTCGCCAGCCATCCACAAGGGATGGAGGTCTCATCCTACAATTTCTGACATGAACATCACCAGCACCTCGGCAGAGGAAGGAGGGGTCCATCAGCGCCCTTGCTGAAGCCAGGGCAGCTGGAATCCATCCCTGCCTGTCGCCCAGCCTGTGGTGCCTGGCCGGCACACCTGTGCTCCATGGGGTACGCTCTTCCCCCACAGGCAGGCACACGGGGGGGGAAGCATAGAACAAAGAAGAGTACAGCACACCAGGCTTCCTCACATCTGACAGTTTTTCTCCTCCTCCCTTCTCTTCTTATTTTTCAAGAATAAGGAGATGTTTTACATGCTTTTATATATGTATACCTCATAAAGCGTGAAAAAAATACATACGTGTATATATACACCTCTCACTTTTTAATCTGATCGGATGCTGCAAGAAGCACGATACAAAAATAGATAATGAAAACAACAATGCCCCTGCAGATTTGAAATGTGCAGTTAGCTGCTCCTTTCATACTCCTCCAACCTTAAGTATGTATTTTTAATCCAGAAAAACAGTGAAATAACAAGGCATGAATGTCAGACATGTATGCAATCCCCTGTATACAGTAAGATGCCTCCCTGCAACTGATGCTCCAAACCCAGTGTGTCTGTAAAATGGTTAAAGTGGAACAATATGGACAAACACTTTGCCTGGTGGTTCGCATCACCCACAACCACTCCAGATCCTCTGAACTTTGGCCAGTCGTCTCCCTCTGTTCATCTTTGAGTTGCTTAGGAAGAATTAACTGTGTTACCAAAAATTCACTCTAGTCTGGGGCTCAGTCCCTGTAGCCTCTAAGCTCCAAATAATAATAAAATAGTGATGCTGGTGTACATAGTGTATTTTCCACTGCATGCTCAAATGTGGGATAATTTCTTCCCTGCAAATCTAAGCGTGCAGGCAAGCATGAGCAGTGATTGCTGGACACAGGTACAGAGCCTGTAAGGACAATGCAGGGGGGCCCACGGGGCCCTGCTGCTGCCCCTCTGTCCCTGAAGGAACAGGGAGCTGTGTTAAAGCAATGTGCCTCTGCTTCCCACACCGGTCAGCAAGCCCAGTATCCGTGCTGAACCAAGGCAGCCACTGTCCTGGCAGTGACCACACTGGAAACCATTGCCTGACACGCATTGTCCAGTCCTGTAGCATAGATGACCCATCCTTCACCTAATCACTGCGGCTAGAAGAAAAGAAAGTGTAAGTAAATGTACACATTGCACACTGCAGGGTGGCATTTTTGAAGGTTGCCACTGCTACGGAGTGAGAACCAGAGCAAAATGCTAAACAGGTAAATAAATATAAATCTGCAGGCAGAAAAAAAGCAGGAAGGTAACTGCAAGTGGATGTGTGTGGCTCAACTTTAGTAACACTAGCAAATCTGTAACCAGGAATCTTTTAATTCTGCTGTATTTGATAGATTACAAATCCTCTCCTAAAAACTCCTGAAAGCAGCTTACAATTCAGACAAATAACTATTTTGCAGCGGATGACAAGAGCCCTAAGAACGGAAACGATGGAATAATAGCTCTGTAAGTAACACAGATTTCTTGAACGCAAGAGACAGACAAGAAGTCTGTACAATTCAAGGAGCAATTTACAGCTGGAAATCCTATGAAATCTGTTCTGAATTTTTT
>VZTX01008886.1:45155-57015 GCA_013400915.1 Pardalotus punctatus | reverse complement strand
GCCGTGTTCCCCGGCCGTGCCCCGCCAACGTCCCCGTGGCAGGGGACACCGCTCCCTGCCTTGCCCCAGCCTGGCTCCTCGCAGGTGCTGCCCGCGTAGGCTGACAAAGTAGCCTGTTTTCCCTTCTTCCTCCTCCGGCTCTCACGTTCCCTTTGCGGAGTGAGTTGTCACGAGAAGGAAAAAAGGAATGGGGGCTTCAGGCAGCTGGGTGCTGAGTTCTAGGCGAGCTCACACGTAACGGCTTGTAGCTCTCGCTGTCCCTAACTAGGCTTCCGTGGCATCACCCCTCCACCTAGAAATCTCCGTACTTGGAGCTGGAAGAATTGACCCGTGATCGTGGAAAATCAAAGGTGATACAATTTGACTTAACATAAAAACCCAAAACAACAATGATAACAAAAAAAACAACCACAAAACCCCCTAGAGTTAACAACTGGCTTTTATCTCCATTAGGTGGAAGAAAATAATTACTCTTTTTTTACTGCAGGTGCAGCACAAGAGCTGCCCTATGAACCTGGCTGCAATGTACCGCGTGACCAAAGCACCTGTATCCTTGAACATTTGCTCTGACGGTTCTTGTGCCATTTGTCTTTCTGTTACTTTGCCAACAAATCTGACTCTACTGCTTTCTGTCAAAATAGAACAGGAAGCCTGCCAAAAAAGTTATCAGAGCCAGTGGACAGTCAAAAATAAATGGATTATTCAGAGGAGATAAGGTTCTAGAGAAAAATTAAATTAGTATTTTTGCTCTGTGCTCACTGTAGAGGAACTTAAGAATATTCCTGTGCTTATACTTGACTTTGTGAAAGATTTATCAGAGGATATGTTTTAAGTTGAAGGCCTGTAGAAAAGGTAATGAAACAAATGGCTAAAATAGAAAGCGTCGAATAATTGGACTGCATTATATTCATCCAAGAGTTCTAAGAGAAGTCAAGACTTAAATAGCTGAGCTGCTTACTAATGGTTTTTGTGTAACATTGCATTTAGAAATGCTTTGATAACAGAGAATGGGAAGATGTTAATATGCCAATTAAAAAAAAAAAGGTAGCATGAAAATTTTTGGAGAGCTGCTGAGCAATTAACCTGTTCTCTGTGCCAGCTATGGTAGTGAAAACTATTAAAAAAGGTGAACTAGTGGGTGAAGGGAAAAAATGGTGTACCATGAGAGCTGGCAGAGCCTTTCTAATGAGAAGTCTTGGCCTCACACGTTGTTTGGAGTCCTGTGAGGAGTCAGCAAAGCATGTGGATAAGAAACATTCAGCTGATATTGTCTACTTGGGTTTCTAAAAAGCATTCAACAAAATCTATGAGCGAAAGCTTCTGAAGAAACTGTGGAATAAGAGAAGTTTTCATGTGGATAGATGACACTGCATTAAAGATAGGTCTCTGTAAGACAGAGCAAAAATATTTCTTAGTAGAAGGAGTCCATATACAAAGTTCCACAAGGATCTGAATTGGAGCCTGTGGGCTGAGAGGAAAGGTAGTAAAATGTCACAATACAAAGTGAGGGGGTGGTACAATTTGATATACATACATGTAAAGTGTTTTAAATGGGAGGTAAGCAATCCATTTCAATCATACAGAAACAGCCTAGAAGCTGATTTATCACTTGGGAACAAGATCTTGGCATAATAACAGTTCTCTGAAAACCTCAGCTCGAGGCTTGGTAAATGAGCAAATCAAGTGTTAGGAGGTAAAGAATAAGAGCAAGAGAATAAAGCAGAGAGTGTCGTTATGGCAGGGGATAAATCCATGGTGTGCCAGTGCTTTGAATGTTGTGTACAGTTCTGATCTTTAGAAGGACATAGAGCACTGTAAGAGGTTCAGAGAAGTAGATAAGTGTTAGGAGCTCTGGGACAGCTCCTAGGTTAGAAGCAGGTAGGTAGGACTCTTCAGCTCCACAGATACAAGTGAGGGGAGGTTTCTTTCAGTGTAAGAATGATGTGCAACAAGCAAAACTTGGGGAAAATGTGGGATAAAACCAAATATGACAAAGTTGCTCATTCCATGTTGTGTGTACTTGTGGGTACTTTTGCCTGATTTTGTGTGGCTTATTTTTGAGATGAAAAAATCCAGAAAATGCACACAAGTAAAAGCTAGTGAGGACTATTAAATACATGAATATCCTCTTGGGCTGTGGAAGTCCTGATTTTGAAATTTCTGGGGCCTTAGGAAATAAGGCAATGAGGCAGCACTGCACACTGGCCACTGATTTTGTCCTTACTACTTTTTTCAGGTGGTTGCTGCTAGGTAGTGTCAGAAGACTGTGGCTGATAACAGAGAGGGGCAAAAGCTGTGCTTGATTTCAATCAAATACAACTATTTCTGTGTGGGTTTGTAGGGATTTAGTAGAACTTTTGCTCTTTCCTGTGCTTCCATATTGTAATGGTGTTTGAAATTTGTTTAAATTACCAGAAGATGTGATCTTGTATGTCCATGTGCCTTATCTGTTCAGATCTTTTGCTGATAAGGTTGTTCTTTGGTGCTGCTTCTGGCAGCCTTTCCAGGCAGAGGTAGGCTGGCGACCCAGTGAGGTGCTGAAGTGAAACCAACAACACCCAATCTTCTCATTTGGAAACAGCGGATGTTCACAAGGGACCTGGATATTATATCAACAGGATATCAGGGGAAAACAAAAGAAGGCTGTAACCAGCATGTGGACAATGTATCTTTATTATTTCCAATTAAGGAGCTCTTGTTCTGTCGTGTGTTGTCATGTCCCCTGCAACCCCCCGGCATCTTTAGTCTGCAGAACAACAGATTTTCAGCTCTTCTTCACTGATTATATTTGAGCTCTGTTTTTATACAAATGTTTTGTAAGTTGGTCTGTTGGCTATGGACAACCAGCTGCAACATTAAAGGAGTAATTTTAATTCTGATTGCATCGCATCTTCCACTTGGTAAGAATTGAGTGCTTTTTAAATAGCTTATCTTGAATCTTCTCATGCTAGGGAAGAAAGGAAGAGAAACCAACTCATAATATAGTATTTATCTGGTTTTGTTTGCAAAATTAAATATTTCTGCTGAATAGGTAATGGTATTGTAAAGGCCATAAAATACAGTAGCAATGTTAGTCTTAAAGCATATCTTCTGAAAGGCACACAGAATTCAGATATCACAAGGGTATTTGGGTTAAGTAAAACATTATTTTGACACTGCTTTGAAATATAGTGGGTGCTTCAGCATGAGAGTGATGCAATTCCTGCTATGAAGCGTTTGAACTCTAAATGTACGAAAAATAACAGTAGCACACGGTAGAGAAGGACAAGCTCTGTTACAGCGTTTAGGCATGTTGTATGGCAATTGAATTAAAATAGTAATGTAACCTAATGATGATGTGTCACTAACCTCGAGGACACCAGGGAAGATAAACCAAAGTAATTTGCTGTCATTACATAAGAACTGAATACAAAGCCAATAATGGGGTTTCGGCACAGATAAGACTCCAAGACTTTCAAAGAATTCAGCTCTTCAAGGTTTTAACTATTCATGGGACTCTCAGATCCTCCCATCCTTTCCCCCCCACTGGGTTTTTTTCCCTGCTATTTGTCAGCAATTTCCAGGTGTCACAAGCTTGGGTTCCTTGGCTTTGCCTGTGCTGCTAAATCAAAGAGGGTGGGAATCACACTTGGGCATTTGACTCCTGCTTTCCTACTCTGCTGTACTATACAGTAATAATTCTGGTTTCTGAAACAGTTTTGACCTGGGTCAGCCAGCAATATCTAAGATGATGGTTGGGTGTAGTTCAGGAGGTAGCATGTGTCGGGTAAGCAGTGAGCAAGACTGTGTGAAACTGTACCCCCTCCACTCGGCTGATCCAGCAATATTGATCCATCAATATCCTAGCAGGTTTCACACCCTCGAACACACCTCTGTGCTTTGGCATATGACATGTCCTTTAGCTTCATGTTGTAAATCCTCCCTCTGGGCTATGGCACAAGCTCTCATTTATTAAATTCTGGGTGTTTGAAATAACACTCCTGAAATAATACTTGACACCATGTGTAGTTCAGAGGTAACCACTGGCCAGGTGCTGTGTAGTGTGGATGTGGTGAGTGGCCACTTGGCCCTTCCACCACAGAAAAGTTCCTCACCCAGCTTGACTTGGCATTGTAGATGCTGCCTGTGTCAGGCTATAAACAAGCTCTGGCAGGTTAGAGGATTTACCTTGCTTTAAAAGGGTTGTGTAACATGTTCAGTGCTCCAAAAGGAATCCTGATGACTGCAGTGTTTGATAAACTATCTCTAAATCATTGTAAATATGGGGTGGGGTTTAAAGGAAACATGAACTGATGTTTTTCACTGAATGGTAGATATGTAGCTGTAATTGGTGGCAAACATGGTGAAATAACACACAAGGAAACATGTTACTATACCTGGTTGCTTATTTTCAAGATCTTTATTTCTGTCTGGGAGCTAAGCCAAGGGGCATGGGAAGCTGATGGTATGGTTTCCACACTACATAACCATGGAATAATTGTCACATGAGCCACCTACCCCTCATCCCTCAGAAGGGATGATCCCGATTAAGAACATTTATTTGAGAAAAGTTTTATCCCTGCTCTACATAACTCTAGGTTCCAAGGCCCAGGGAAGCGGGCCTTAGTCCCAACATATTTAGTCAACCTAATGGAAGTCCTTTTGTTGTCGCTTTAGTCCTTGTTGCAGAAAGACACTACGGGAGTGTAAGACTCTTGCTCATTACACCAGAATAGGATTAACATGGCTTCTTCATAAACTTGTCATATAGTCATATGTCATAAACATAAGTCAAGATGTGCCAAGAAAACTTTAGCACTTCAGAATTGAGGAGGGGGTGGGTTTCATATTTTTTAGAACTTATAATTTGAGAAAGATTTTACCGTGCAAGTGTTTTCATGCCAAAAATAAATGCAACTTATTTGCTTATTCCTCATAGAGTAGATAAGGATAGTTCTGGAACCGATAAGATGGTTCTGGAATGGTGATACTTCTGTGTTTGCGATAAAAGCGCCAACCTATTCCATTTGCTGCACGTATAGAATAGAGTGTAACTCCATGCAGTTAAACTGAGCAAAATCTCTCTTTTCCAAATGACTTTATGACCAAAATCACCAATATTTTTCCACTCTGTGCCACTTTGTCACTTGCTGCTGTATCATCAGACATTAACTGTGGCTGAAGGCCTAGACTGTTGGGTGCATGTGAGAATGATTATCATAGCTAACTTAAGGCACGTGTAGTAGCACAGGGAATGACCTCACAGCTTCCAATCTTGTAATAAATATAACTTAATTACTGGATATTGCATGACAGCTTGTGCCCTGCAGGTGATCAGGCACACAATGTAGTAAAGACCAGCTCTGACTCTTAAGCAAAGGTTTGTATTTCCTTTTAAGATACATTATGCACTGAAATAATCATCTGTGTTTATGAGGACAAACTATTTATTATATAATAATTTCCACCTGAGGATCTTGGAGCTCCTTATGGCCACAAATGATAGAAGCGTTCTGTTCTAATTTGCAGCTTACCATGAACCATTCAAAGCAGCATCTGAGCACTTTCCCATTAACCTCAAAAGTGACTAATATGTGAATATGTGGTTTGTTCCCCTCTGCCCAGTGGATTTTGTGTTGCAGTGTGTTTGTGTTACAGGTGTAAGCAGCATAACTTGCAGTCTGAACGGGCAGGTACTGAAGGGTCCTTAGGGAGCTCATTCTCCAAATTTGGACAGATCCTTGGAAAATTGTGTCCCTTGCAAAGGCCAATATTACATTATTTCAGAGAAGCTACAGTTTCAGGATATCTTCATGTGTGGTCCTGCTATCTTGTCCGCTTTCATCCATGTAATTCTGTTTTATTCCTGGCTTCTACACAGTTACTTGTCTGACCTCTCAATGAAATGGTTCAGGTAGTTACACTTCACAACAAATGTATTTATGTGGAAGAGTTAAGCTACTCTGAATCCCTGACCAAAGTTACTGCAGAACCAGTCAAGTGCTAATACGAGACTAATGGAAGAAGCAGACTGTAGCTGACAGAACTGTATAAACTCCTGTAGAACAGCATATCCAGGGCCTAAGCAATTTGCCTAAATTCAGTTTGAAGTGTTCGCTCTTCAGAGCATGCACTAAAATCCTTATATTTTACCATGAAAATGGTTAAACACTGGAGCATGTTTCCTGGAGAGGCTGTAGAACCTCCAGTCTTGGAGGTAATCAAAACTTGACTGGCTGAGACCCTGAGCCACCCCCTCTAACTGGCCCTGCTTTGAGCAGTGATGGGTAGGGTGGCCTTCAATGACCCCTTCCAACTTTTGTTGATGCACTGAGTATATGAATGACAGGGTCAGTTGGGTCATGGAGAGCCAAGTAATGCTGTGGTGGTGTGTGTGAAAGCAGCTGGGTAGTAACAGGGTTTGTGGCAAGGAACTACTCCAGATGTATGAAATGTCTCTATGTATATGTATGAGCATCTCTTAGATCTGGATGACATGCTCTGACAGATCTAACTAGCAGTTTAAAATACTGTCTTTACTGTCTATAGTGGGTTGCTAGCTCTCCTGGGTGACAGCCTGTGCTGTACCCTTGCCCATGCCCAGATCTATTAGCTAACCAAGTGACTGAGGAAAGGGTTTTGTGCAGATCTCTCTGATGCCCAGTGACAAAGACTGATGTTCCCATTCTTCTTCTGCCTACCCTGGAACTGGTGTATTAACCCAGGACAGAAGAGCATGGTGGAGAGACTCAGGAATGCCTGAAACCACCACAGTCATTGTCATCTACCCCAGAGTTAGACCCCTGAGGCAGCACTTCTAAGCTCAGCCACCTCTAAACCTCCTTGGCGTCCTAAGACATCCATTTGCTGGGGTTTCTTTTTGCCCTGTATCTGATTTTCCACAGGTATTATTTGTGGATAAAGTTCTATAGCTTAAACCAACATGCTATAGTTTATACTGGAACTGACAGCAGAGTGCAAATGTCTTTGTGGCCTTGGTGCTCATTTGCACGATGGATGTGAACACGATCCTGAGCTGTAGCAAAGCTGATCAGTAAAATGGCCCGTGTCTCCTGGGTTTTGGCAGATCTGGTGTCAGTGGAAGAGCCTTGATGCTACTTGGGTTTTCATCATACCAGTGCCTGGAGTCATGCGGTTATGTAAGAATTTAAATTTCAGTTTTCGTTAAGCATGTGTTTATATCTCGAGATCAAGGAGGAGACTTGGGCAATATGAACCCTCTAGCCCCAGACGCTTGAAGCAACAAGCAACGTCCAACACTGACAGCAGCAATAATCGGGAAGTTCTTGGCAGTTCGGGGGATTAGGCTCGTGGGGGCAGCCGGCTGGGCAGCCCCTCCGCCCGACCCCCCCGGCTGTAGAAAACACTCCCGGCTTCTCCGTCCCTTGGCCAGGCCCCCGCGGCAGTCGCCGCCCACGCTCCCCGTCTCCTGCTCGGCTCTCGCGTTCCCGCGGCAGCTCCCTGCTCCCCGCCGGCCCTCCCGGCCGTGCCCCATGCCCGAGGGGCGCACCCGAAGTGCCCTTGGCCGGTGGCTGGCCGGGGCCCTTTCCCGCTTCCCTGGGCTGGACGCGCAGAACTTCAGCCTTGGGCGGTCCCGGCATATGTCTGCAGCCTTGCAGGAATGCTGCTGGTCTGGTGGGGTGTCGTTATTCCTCGCCTTTCACTGCTCCCTGCTGGTCTCCGGGAAGCTGAGCACTGGGGGAGAAAAGCAGAAGCGACTAGTCCCAACTGAGGAGTATGGAATCAGGATGCTCTGATCCCAGAAGTCCAACACGGTAGGTGGCATTGAGAGCTTAACTAAAGTCAATTACTGGCTCAATCAGAACCAAAGAGCTGATGCTCCATCCTCAGTGCAGCAGTCTGCTTTGCCAGGATCCTCTAGTCCTCTCCACAAAACCTCTATCTCAGTCACTCACCTGACCCCATCTCCCATCTGCACTGACACTGCACTCCAGCTGCCCTCCTTCCTCTCACCAATCTACTTTCCCACGATTGCTGAGCCTCACAAGGGTCTTCCTGCAGTGGGACCAAGTAGGCAGGTAGACTTTTCATGGAATGGACAGGTTGTTGATACATGGCCAGACTTGTTCTCAGAGTCCTTTGCCTTGCTGTGTATCTGCTGTGCAGTCTGATAACTGAAATACCTTTTGATGAAATCTTGCTCTTAATCCTCTCAAATATGTACATGTGCTGATATTGAGTCTAGCTTATCTAATGAAGCTTTGGATAGAATCGTCTGTTCCTGTAAACACCATACAGACCAGGGGCCTGGCAACCGCTTATCAGATTTTGGCCTTGGAAATAGTAAAAAGTCAGAGTGACTGTAAAGTGGGATCTGGCAGCGACTGTGGGACTGGGATCTGGCACTTGCAAGAAGTGCTGAAGACTAAGGCACACCACACAAGGGGCTTGGACTACTGCAGGCTGTGCTAGTCAGGGGAAGAGCCTTGCTTTTGTTTATTTTACTGTTTTTTGACTCTTTAAGATGTGCTCTGTAGGAAGGACTTAGAGAGATCACGGGTTAAACCTGTGTTGGGCTAGTGAGAAAGCCCAGTACTGATCAGCTGACAGAGACTAGATCCTGGAATGAGTGTCATGTTGTAACGTACCATGCTGGATGTTCAGGTGGCATTTAGGCTGAAGGGTTCACAGGAGGCTGTTGAGCTTCTTGGATTCAAATATTGTGTGTCTAAATTGTGGATCATTTCTGAAAGAAGTAAAAATGTAGGAAAATACATCCCAGGCGAAGGGTTGCTCAAAACATTCTGCACTGCTATTAAATTACTTAAGTCCTTGCAAAATGCATAGCCAGAAAAAAAGCCCTGTCAACAGATGGCACATTACATTTTTTTCTGATCTTTTGAGCCCAGGACAGAAATCCCTGTGTGGTGAGAAGGGAAGTTGGGATTAAGATTTGGAAAAGAGTTGCAGTAAAGTGTACAGTAGAGTAGCAGCACTGCAACCAGTTCTCAAAAGTAAACTTGTCTTCACTCTTTGCACAGTGAAGGAGGAGAGACAAGTTAGAAGATTTCTGAACTCAACACTGTCCTGTTGCTGCTATCTCTGATGGCCAGAACTCTTACATGTTTGAAGAGTGGGAAGGGGACAGATGCTGAGGGCAATTTGGAAGTGGCTGTGGACAGCTGAGGAGGTGAGGCACCCCACAGCAGCAGTGTCACAGACATGCCAGGTGCAGCATTGGAAGAGTAGCTTCCTGAACCTGTAAAGGTCTGTCCAAACACGACTGACAACTGTGTGATAGGTACTACGGTGCTTTGTTGGCTCTGCAATTTCTAAGGCAGTTCCAGAAATAGTCATGCTTCTAGTTATTTTTCTTTTCTTGCTCTTATCAAGGAAGCATCTATAGGTTTAAGCTAATCTGATCTCTTGACTTCCCTTGTAGCTGACAGTCTGCTATATCCAGATGCTCACCATGCCAGGTCAGAGAACTAACTCTGAGTAGTTTGAGAGACAACACCTTTGTTACACTTGTTTGGGTTGATTGGTCATTTTTGTCCTGTGACCAGGGAGGCCCATGGAGGTCTCTCTTCAAAAACGACATAACCACTTCCATTATTTTATTTTCTCACTGAGGACCATATATCTTCACGCCTACCTGCTGACATTCAGCATGTTGATGGCAGAGCAGTGTGAGCTCTGGTCATTGCAGTAAGACAACCACTGCAGTCATTGCAGCCAGACAACCATTGCAGCGGTTGCAGCCATGCAATAGAAGTCACCACTGTTGTGCTTGTAGTGGTGGTTAATTACCTGTCTTGGACAGAAATAGTTTGTCAGCAGTTGTTCAGCAACAGAGTCCCGCCTGTCTTACAAACTCTGCTCTGTTCTCAAGTCCTTCAGAATAAAAATGGAGGTGTAGTGAAATGTACAAGCAGTAACAAATTCTGCCTCCTGTTTTGTCGATTCTGGGAGCGAGGGCATTTTGGTGTGCTGACTTTCCTTGTGAGGGTATCAGTCCTGGAGAAACTGTCTGTCTCTCCTGAGGAATGTCAGGAATATTCCTGACCTTTCCTTTGGGAACCCTGTCATTGGAGTTGCCAAGCTGTGTATGCAGAACTGCCTCAGTGACTCTGAAGGAGCTGGCTTTGCTGAACAGGTTTAATAGCTGCAATACCTGAGGAGCCTCCTCTGTTTGCTGAGCCTGACAGGAAGGTCCTTCTGTTCCTGCTAATGGCCTCTGCCCAAATCCCTCAGCACATGAGCTAGCTCCTGTCAGAGCTGGAGAGGCTGGGTGAGTCCAGCCAGGCGTTTGGCTAATGCTTTGCAAGGAGCAAGCTTTTTCTTTCCTTCTCTCTACCCTGCAAACCTTCTGCTGACAGGCAAGATGTTAAAATAAAGGCTGTGTGCTCCCTATTGATTCTAACCAAGGCTTTTCTGGTTTTTTTTTCTTTCTTTTTTTTTTTTCCTGTGGAAGCCTGACACGCAAAGTCTTGCACTGTGCCTTTCAAATCAGGCTCAGGATCAAGACTTGCAAAGATTGTGTGCAGCTGCAAGATTGCTGGAGGGGTTTTTATCCTCACATCAGATGGAGCTGGGGCAAAAAAAAGTCAAACCAAAACAAGGGTAAATCACAGAGCCAGCAACTTTCTTGGCATCTCTGGGACTGTGGCTCCTCCTTTCCCTCCGGCCTTCAGAAATGTACTCGGCAGAGCTGCCCGCATAGAAAAACAAATGCTTCCCAAAGCAAAACAGAGTTGGGTGTTGGTAGTGAATGGGCCAACACTGCGTGCTGGCGTCATCTCTGCCCACTGCCAGCACGTTGTCATAGGAACAGCTGGATTATTTTACAATCCAGTTGTGGAGCCAATTCTCCAAAGGAGTAGCCTGGAGGGAGGAGAGAGGGGCAGACAGAAGGCAGCACTGCTGTATTTTCTGGTAACAGGAGGGAGGAGGATTATTAATGGAGAGAGGGAGGGAAGGATCACCAGTGAGTGCCATCTATCATAGCCCGAAACCGCAACTAGTGATTTCCAGATAACTGACTGCTGTTAGCTGCATCTGGGAATTACAGGCTGCCCTGTGGGAGAAGGGTGGTGAGGAAAATGGCAAATCTGTTTGTGTTGAGGCTGACAACGTGTCTCTCAGCATGCTGTCCTGCAGAGACCATGGCTTGCCGGCTTTGGGGAGTGCTGTGCACCTGTATGGGATCCCACCATCCGAGAAATTTGTAGCTGATCAATAATGGGTGTTAGCTCACCAGAAAATGATTCATCTCTGTTTCCCTTGCCCCCTTTGCAATGTTTTTTGCCCTGTTTCCCTTTTGGAAACTCCCTGAATCCTGTTTTGAGGCTGCAGAGCACTGAGGCCATTGTAGGTGCCTAAGAAGAGATTTAGTCTTTGTGTTGGTGAGGGCTGTCATACCAAAGTGAACACATTTGGTCCACTGGCAGGATGTTTGCTCTTCAAGGGAACTCCAGGCGTTGTGGTTTAGCAAGTCACACTGGTTTGGGGCTTGATGAGTACCCACAATGAAGATTTGGTGACAAAAGCCAGGAACCTGCAGCAGCTGGGAGAACAAAAGCCTTTGCTCTTATATATCTGGGGCTGCTGCTCTTCTGAAAGGGGAATCTAGGCAGAAGGAATTTGTCTGCCGGCAGAGTGCGCCTGGCCCAGGGAGAAGTGACAGGAGGCAGGAAGGCTTGGCTGGAGGCGGCGGCGTTAACAGGTTACTGTTATGCCATGTCCAGGGCGTCGGTACACTCGTGGCGCCCGAAGGGAGGCACCCCCATCCCGTTGCCTCCCGTTCCCGCGCTGGAAGTGGCGCGGCGGGGTCCGGGGCGCGGTAGCGCGGGCGGCGGGAGCTGCCGGTGGCGCCTGCGAGCGGCGGCCGGCAGAGGGC
>VZTX01008886.1:0-44608 GCA_013400915.1 Pardalotus punctatus | reverse complement strand
CGTGTCAAATATTGGGCCCCTCACAACCAGAAGGACATTGAGGCGTTCAAACACATCCAGAGAAGGGCAATGGAGCTGCTGAAGGGTCTGAAGCACAAGTCTTGTGAGGAGCACCTGAGGGAGCTGGGGGTGTTTAGCCTGGAGAAAAGGAGGCTCAAGAGAGACCTTTTTGCTCTCTACAACTACCTGAAGGGAGGGTGTAGTGAGGTGGGGGTCAGTCTCCTCTCCCAAGTAACAAGCAACAGGACAAGAGGAAACAACCTCAAGTTGCACCATGGGAGATTTAAATTGGATGTTAGGAAAATTTCTTCACTGAAAAGGTTGTCAAGCATTGAACAGGCTGCTTAGGGAAATGGTTGAGTCACCATCCCTGGAGGTATTTATAAGACATGTAGATGTAGTTTTTAGGGGCATGGTTTAGTGGTGGACTTAGCAGTGCTGGGTAAATGATTGGACTCAATGATCTTAAGGGTCTTTTCCAGCCTAAACAATTCTGATTCTCACTTGCAGTCTTTGCCAGAGCTGGAAGAGCAAGTCCAATTTTCTTCCTTGATTTTGAAGTTATGAGTGTGTGAGACAGATAAGAATCACAGAATTCCAGTGAGCTTAGAAGACCCTCACATAGTGATTTTGTCTTTTGTCAGAGCTCAGAAAAGATACTGAGCCTTGTTCCACACTTCCTTTGGTATTTTTGTTTATCTTGTGGATGTGTTGATGCTGTATGTGCAGACTAAGGTCTAGAAGAGGTTTGAAAGGGCAATGCCTGTCCTTTAAGAACCTTACTGGTTCTTAACATTTTAATTAAATCTAAATCAGAGTTGCAAAGAAATATTTTAGGCTCTGCAGTACCTTCTTCCAGCCCTCCTTTCTCCATTCTTGTGGCTCCTCCCAGTGGTCTCTGTTGACCCTGCCAGTGAAGACTTGCAGTCCCCTTTAGGGGCACAGTTGACACGACTTTGAGTACTCATCTCCAGCTTAGCTTTCAGCGTGTGGGCTTCTTTTACCAACACATCTCCAAACTTGTGTGAGAGAAGCTCCAGTAAGAACTGGCAACTTTAAATTATTTTCAGGATTTGAACTTACTAGTGAAGACACCTGTTTGAAGGAAATAATTCTTGGGCTTTTTAGTAGTACAGTTCTGGTCCTTGCCCCTGTTCTAGAGGAGTCATTTGCAGATGAAAATAGCACTGGACAAGAGGTCAGAGTTTGGCCCATAAAATATACTAAGAAAACACTTTGGCTGGTATCTAAACTGCCACTCCAGTTAATTCTACATTTTTGAGGACACAGAGATTCCTCTTTTCTCATATTATTTTTGGTCTCTACTGTTTTGGGGAGATGTTTAAGGAGGCAAACTGCAGGCAGTGACTAATGAAGTGTCTCAGATGTCTTTCCATGATAAGACAGCTACCAGTGTGGAAAATACTGCACTTCTTCTGAGGGGAATTTTGTTTCTTGCTTTCTGCTATAAGGAACTCACTTTCTTGTTCTTCTTTATTTTAGGCTTCAGCAGAGGATAAAGATTTAGGGGGTTTTAGGCAAGTCAGAAGGACCTTTTTTTCTGTATCTTCAGCAGCTTCTCATAACTGCGATGCTCAGGTGGACTTTCTTTCCAAGTTACCCCCAGTCTCAGCTGTCACATATTTACCTGGCCTCATCTCCCATGCAGCCTGGCACTGCACCATCACTTGGTAGGATTTGCCAGCTGTGTGGCTGTTGTGGATAATCTGTTGAGCAATTGAAACTGATGTTGAGAGTGATTTGGCCAGAGCTGTGGCACAGGTCAACACGGTGCTGGAATAGCAGTGGCAGCCCTGAGCCTGCTGATATGCAGATAGGTGTCTGTTTCCAGCGCATGGATCAGCTCTTGTGATGTGTGTAATTAGAGCAGCAATTGCTGGGTCCCTCAGTTTTGCATGGATGCAATATAGGATCTCTGGTTGTTTGTGATATAGTTGTATGGAGCTTTTACTTTTCAAAAGGTTGGTGTTGATAGGTAACAGGTTTGTCCATCGGTGGCAATACTGAAGATGAGACATGGAAGCTGGGGCAGAATATGGGAAGGAAGCAGAGAGAAGAAAATAAAGTTGATGTGGGGGAATTGTGGGAGGGAAGGGAAGGTGTGACATTGGCTTTTATGGGGAGTTCTTGGTATGGGTCCTGGGAGGAGCAGGCAGCTGAAAATTGTCCTGTGGAATTACTTGATCCATGTTGGCACTTTGAAGGTGCCATGTGGTAGCTGGAACCTAGCTCTGTTCCAGGAGTTCCCTGGCAATTACAGGCCCCTGGTAGGGTGAACCAAGACCCTGTAAAGTGAGGCAGTGTTCAGCACCCAGGCTGCTCCTGCCACTGGTGCTGGTGATGTCAGTGTGGGAAACATGCAGCACTTAGAGCATGCTGCTGCCCAGCTCCTTCTGCTTTTCAGGTTCTTTCTCTTCTTCATTGGTCCTGTGTGATGCAGTCGTGGCCAGTGATGGATCCTCTGCTTGATGCTGCATCCCCAGAAAATAAGCAGTTCAGCACTGAACCAGTGCTTAGCTGCACTCTCAGACAGAATGGCCCATGCAAAAGGAGCTTCAGGCACTCCAGTGCATTGTCTGTCTAAGGGTTTCCCAGACTCCCTATATTTGAGACTCTCTTGTGAGGAGTCCAAATGCTTTTTTTGAAAAAGGTCATTAACAGACAGTCCTGCAGAGCCCCTGAATGTGTTTGTTGTCTTGAAATGCAAACATAGATAGGTGTGGTGTGGCTGGGTCTTGGCATTTGGTATCCTTCCAAGAATCAAGTGTACCACTGACCTTCAAGTAGTAAGGCATTAAAAAATAATAATGTATCATGTCAGAGTTGATTCCTCTTTCTCTGACTCCAAGAGTTTTTCTGCTTGCAAGCTTTTCAGTTTCCTAAGCTAGACATCAGGCTTTTGGTTTTGTTTTTGGTTTGCTTTATTTTTGGTAAGGAAACATGATCAGGTCAGCTTTGACCCTCTAGTGTAGTCTCTATCTAATAGCAAACTTACTGGAAGCACTTGATTACAAAAAATAAGTCAAGTGAAGACTTTTTCCAAAAAAATCAAATGTGATTTTGCTCATCATGTTTACAATCTTAGTACTGCAGTCATGAAATCCTGTAAAGGAGAAAGTCTTGAAGTATGGAGAAATGTGAAACTAATTAGCTTGGTGTCATTGTCCAAGCTGAATGAAGTGCTGAAAGAAAATAAACATTCACCGTGAAACACAGCATGGATCTAAACAAATTCTTTCAGCTTTAGTAATAATCTGTAGGGCTTCCTTACTAAATTAATGACTGGAAATTTTTTTGTTTTAGAGCTGGATTTGTACTCTGACACCACCACCACTGAGGCTGTGCGGTTCAGCATGGACCTGCTTTCGCCACAGAGGTTCAGCCGGACTCTCTCTTTCGTGTCAAAGTGTTTCTTTTTGCAGGCAATCATGGTAGCTGCATGTGTCTACTGAGCATGCAGCTGCACACATAGTTTTTGTTTTGGACTCCTGCCTTTTAAAGATCAGGCCATGAGTGATTATGGTTTTTAAATTTGCTTTGGAACTAGTACGATCCCTGAGACTGCCTTCATTTCCAGAAGTAGCTGGCCAATGGATTTGTCTTTAGATAAAGAAATTTCTATACTGTGGCCTGAATGGAACTTGTCAGCTGCAGGAAGGATTGTAGCTGCAGTTATGTGTGCTGTGAAATTCCCAAGATTCCCATCACCACCCTCGTTTAAACATCCCCCAGCCCTGCTATAAACAAGTGAGAGACACTCACCCTGCACCCTGGCTGTGAGCCAAGGATACTGGAGCTATGGCTGGAGACAGAAGGGGAGAACAGAAAATAGTGTCAACTCCTGAATCATCTCAGTGGGGATCGACACCCACCATTAGCAAAACCAGACAATCCTGGGGTTGCTGCTTAATAAGCAGTTTATTTCTTGTCCAGGTTACAATGTGCAAGTGAGCTGGAAAGGCAGCAAAGCACCACTGGCAGGCAGCTGCCTGTGCTTCATGCACAAAGGGCACCTTCTTGGCCTGTCCTGTTGCAGCAAGATACCTGTAGGGCTGTGAATGTAGTGTATGAGGCTCTTAGCTGGTTTTGGATGGATTCCTAAGGTGACAAAGTTTATGTAATCATGCTGTTTACTGTGGGGCCCTTCTGGAAACTTTTGAGCATGCAGAACAGTTTCAACCAAATTTGAGAGAAGAGCAGAAATTCCCAAAATTATTACATTTCTACAAGTTTTGTGAGGTTCTACAGGTGGACAGAAGAGTTAGGCCTGGTTCAATGCCATGCCAGGGAATAGATATGGAGAGTGCAGCTGGTTTGGACCCTGGTCTGGCATCTGTGTCCAGGGATGTACAGGCACCCCATATATGCAGGGTGTGTGTGTTGGTGACGCAGCCAGCATACATATATATCAGGACTAGCCAGAATAGGGGATGGGAGAGGTGGGAAGAGGAAGCCAGGATTAATGCAGTGTGGGAGAGGCATAAAAAGGCAGGGGACACCAATGTGGAAATTGGCTTACCAGCTGTTTTCTTCTGTTTCAAGATTCTTATCTAGACCAGCTTGTGCTTCTTAATTCTGGAAAGAAGTCTAGACAGTCTGTGCTCATGCGTGGAGATTTAGATACACCTCTCTGTAGCTTCATGCACCTGAATATGAGACTTGGCTACATTTTCTAAGCTCCTCTTTAATCAGGCTTGAAGCTTGAAAGCAGTGGCTCCATCCTGAGGGACTTCGCAGGGATTTTGGTGCAACCTGTCAGCTCTTGGCAAGTTTCCAATGTGGCATGTCTTCTTTTTGTGGTAAGTCTTCACTGCCTGGTCTATATATGCTGTCCCCTTGTATCAGGTTTGTGGGTCAGCAAAGACTGGGGAGATGCTACATAGCAGCTGAAGTTTCCCTTGGGTACTGCTTATGCAGAAACTTCATGGACCCACAATCTTATGTTTGTTTGCTTTTTTTGCCTTTTTTTTTTTGGCATAAACAACCTCATACCCAAGGAGGAACCATAGCTTTTGCCTTATGGAGCACCTTACCACATTATGCTGAGAGGGCCATAGTTCAGTTTTGCGAGGTGATCTCTTGCTGTACAACTATTGCCAGTGGATCCTTGAGATTATTTGCATACCTGGGTAGTTCCGCCTTCATCTGTGCCACACTGCAGTGCATGCCATCTGAGCTGATTTGCTAGGTTGTCCGTGTGCTCTGTGACTCTGGGGTCACCTTGACTGGCCACCTTCCTCTCCGTTTGGATCTGGAGTGCATGGCCTCTTGTCTATGGTTTTACCGTGCAGCCAGCCCCCTCTGGTTGCCGTGCTCCCTGCGTCTGCAAGGTTATACAAGGAAAGCTGAAACTTTCTTGCCAGAGGCAGGGGAGCAAATTCAGTCTCTGGCAGACCTGGAACAATGAACAGCTTGGAGAAGGTGTGCTTCCAGGACACGTGCCAGCACTGAACCAGCACCAGTGGCAGGTTTACAGAAATGCCACTGGCAAAACGAGAGCTCTGGCAATTCACAGGCTCCCCGGGTTTCACAGGCAATCATCCAGCCTCACCTCTTGTATAAGACTGGCTCCTTCATTTCAAGTAGTTACCTCTGTCCCACACCCAATAATAAGGGTTTGCAGCAGTGCTTTTGGGAGGTTAACCAGCCTTAGTGCAGAATCCAATGGAGGCAGAGAATCTACCGTGTGCATGGGTTGATCAGCCACACTCTACAAAACAGTGTTTTATTTCTAATCAGAGGTTGCCTGGTAATTTCATCTGGCTGTGGTTCCCGTTCTTCCTTTCTTCAGGAGATTAAAGACTTTTGGAGTGCCCCATGTTTACTCCCTGGGATTGCAGTGAAATAAAGATGCTTTCTTCTGTGAGATGCTAAGCAGGCTGATCTTACTGTGGGGCAAATAGTGCAGCTCTCAGCCATTGCAGTCTCTCTTTCTCCTCCGTTCCCCAGTAGTCAACATCCCTTTTAAAGTAGGGAAGTGATGCTTTTGCCAGTGCTGTACGTTGGCATCATGTACTTTCCTTTACCCTTACCCACCATCTTCTTCTCTGAGTGTCTACTGTGAGAACTCAGGCTGGATTTTAAACCATATTCCCAAGGGGAAGTACTTGGAGCTTTTTTATATGATGCAAGGTGCATGTTGAATCAGAGAGGGACAAAACCAGCAGCAACAGAAAATCTCTTCAGAGTTGTAAGGGCCAAAAGGAATTAATCACTGCAGGGAAATGGGCCCTCTCATCTACACAGAGGGTGGGAGAGAGAGAGAAAAGGAAGTGCCTTAGAACTGAGAAAGGAAAGAAAGGTCCTTGCAGTGCCCCTGTCAGTACTAAAATAAATCTTTGCAGAGAGAGAGAGGGGAAACAATAGCAGCAGAAGGCTGCCAGAGCGATTGAAGAGCAGAGCCTTAGGAGCAGATCTCTTTCTGGTGAAAGGCTGCCAGCTCTGGACCTTTGTGGTTAGTTTGCTTTGGTGAACCCAGTAACCGCTGGCATGCACTTGTCTTTCTCATCCGCGGACTGTTTGCTAAATAGGCAGAGTGGTGATAACCAAGGACAGTATCCTAGCAGGAATGTAGCGGAGCCATTGGATCAAATACTGGATTTGAACCAAACCAGTCTTGTTTTGGAGAAACTAGACTGTCCGGTGGGCTGGAAAAATCTCTGGGGAACCTTGACTAAGGTTGCTAGAGAGCAGTGTAGCAGAGAGTTTCCATCCAAAAAGGATCCAGGCAACATGTCCTTACAGTAAACAGAAGAAAGCCTTGCAATTCTGCGATCCTTAAGCATAAGGGGGAGTAGATGAAGCTGCTGGAAGCAGGCTGACAGCTCTGGGATGTTTTATACTGACAGAGCACATCTGTAGAGCAGAGCTGCCAGGCTGTCATGCAAACCCACTGGGGGACCATCTCACACTTTAAGCACACGCTGTCTGCAGCTCTGGGGCTCCTCACACCTTCCTGGGTGTGATTGGAGGCAGGGAAACAGGTCAAATCACTGGCATTATTAACAGCAAATCTGACATCTGCGCTGGCCAGTGGAACAGCCCAGGCATTCGGTTTGTTTATTTTTCTTCTGCCTTTGGCACTTTTTCTCTCTACAGAAGGCGCCGTGAGTGCGTTGCTAACACACTGCTTGGGGTAAGCACTAAATGAAACTCCCACTACTTTGAGAAACCCAGCTCAGGCATTTTTTTAAATGACTGCTGTTTTTCTGTGATTCTTGGACAAATTGAAACTAAAACCTCTTTGCTGACACACTGTTTTTGTCTGTTCTGCTGATAGGCTCCTCTGTGGCTGCAAATCTCCACCATACCCAGATTCTGCTCTCACTTGGCCAAACGTGACAAGCTGGACTAATTTCATTAATGTCAGTGGAGATGTTTCCTCTTTATGCTGGCACAGAGCTAGTTTGGACATGAGCCCCACCATGCCTAGAGGAGAGCTGCAACTATCAAGATCTGTGCAACAGAGGTGAACTTGCTGGAGTGCAGAATGTGAGCACATAACTACTGGGGACTAGGGAGAGCTGCTCTCCTTCCTCCAGCTTGCAAGTGGCTTTGCGAAGAGCAGGTTTTCGACGGGGAGCTGTTAATTTCCCCAGTACTTGCTCTGCAGCACTAGGGAAACGGATCTTTGCATTGACCTTGGCCTGGTTGGAGATATCCTTCAGAGGCACCTGCTCTCCTCCTTCCTCGTCCTACTTCCAAACCTACCTGTCAGCATCCTGGTGCCTGGCATCATGAGCTACTTGCTTTCTTGGTCTTAAAAACAATGGGACTCAGAATGTTAGGCTCTATGGAGCAATTAGAGTCTATTTTTAGCTGAGCTGCTTTTGAGGGCAGTTGAGTAGGTAGAGGTACAGTGTCCAGGGATGAGATCTTGGGGGCTTGTGACTGCTAAGATGCTGAGCAGAGGTCTGGTGAGTCTGGCAGCTGGGGTTCACTGGTCCCTCTGGGGGTGTTGCAGGGAGGGGGCTGGGGTGGGTGTAGCTGGTGATATGTATAGGCAGCCAAAACCTGGTGTTGTAATGTCTGAGACGCTCTGAGTTTGGAAAAGACCCCGATGATATCACCCTGCAGAACTGTTAATAATGCAGGAAAGGAAATGTTCACAAGTCCTTTCCAGGTCTTTATTGGAGAGGAATTAGTACTCACTCTTCCTATGCCCATTGCTCTGTTTGAAAATGGCTTTCTCTCACCACCGGGCATCAAAAGGGACAGTTCTTTCCCTTTTTTTTCTTCTCCTTGCTCTTGCAGTCTCCCTACCACATGTAGCATTGAATGTTGAGGGCAAACAGTGTGAGAGCAGTGGCTCTTCTGCACGAGTTTCTTGTGAGGACACTGAACTCTGCATACCATCCTTCAGTTTTTCTTAATCCACTTCCAGAAGAGATAAACAAGCAAGGGTGCTTTTAGTGCTGCCACAGATTATGCAAAAAAGATATTTAGTTCTGCAGGAGCTCTCTCATACTACTTCTCCTTTGTGGCTCCTCTATCTTTGCAGTTCTCTGTACCCCACAGCAGCCCAACATGACCACCAGCCCTTGTCAGAGCCCCTTCTAAATCTTGCAGTGGAGATATGCTTGACTGCAAGACATTCCTTGTTCATTGTGGCTGTGGCCTGCTGCTTAAGAAAGCATCTCTTTCCTGGAAGTGGGGAGCAATACCATACAGAGCTTGCTTAGTTGCTCTCAGCTCTGCTTTTTTATTATGATCCACCCACTGTCACAGGATCCTTGAGAGAGTGGGAAGGAGAAGCCCCAAACTGGAGCCAGTTAATGTGAATTAAGTGAGCAATACTCCACATGGCACAAGGAGCATGAAGAATGATGTCACTCAGTGACTGCATGAACTAAGCGATTTACTCTGTGATTATTCTCAACCAAAATGTGAAGAAGAACTTCATGTAACAAGACTAACAGACTGACTGGGTTGGTGTGTTGTACTGAGAACAAGTGAAAATAAGGCCTGTTAATCTGCACTGATGGGGGAGCTTTCTCTGGTGGCCAGCTGCTCATCGCCAATGCATAGAGATTTTACTTCCCCCCTTCCCTAGTGCATGGGCTGGTCTTCCTTCCGCCATCTGTGATGGGTGAGATCAGTGTGGAGCTCCCGCCCTCCTGCTTGCAAAAGAGCCGAAGTAATAGACAATTAGAGAAAGGGGCAAAGCAGGTAACAACTGTGGCTTTCACAAAACTTCATGTCCTGGACTCACAGATTCCAGCATGGACATTTGCCTGCAGACTGCTGAAAAAGAACTGTGATAATTTGTTTATGCTTATGAGCAGCAGCTTGTAACAAGCATGGTCCTACTCTCATGGAAACAGAAAGATAAGAGATGGACTCGATTTTCTAATAACTTTCACTAATTTTTAGAGTGCAGCCCAAAGGGCAGCGGTGGGGGAGCAAGTCAGGCAGAGCGTCTGTGTTACATTACAGTTGCAAGAAAGGCCAGTGTGATTTTCTTCTTGAGGAGGAGAGTGAGGATCTGTCTTGAACAGTTTACCAAATATTGTGGTCTGAATTGGGGGCAACTGGAGGTGTTGACAGACAGGGGAGATAGATTGAATGTAATGCTAATCAGTTTAGCCAAAAGATTACATAGGTGGGGGAAGCATTGCTGTCTCCAAACATCTGTGATGAGATGGGGATTGCGTTAGCAAAGGAGAAAATTTAGACTTAGCATCAGGAAAGTACTTCTTAGAAGTGAACTGTGTCTCCCCAGGGAGGGGGTGGGAGTCCCATATCTGGCAAGATGGAAACAGCAATAATAAGAAATCTGATTGCTTGCTATGTAGTGATAACAAATAATGTAAAAGGAGTCTTGATAAAGAGCTAGAGTTCCCTGATAGCAACCAAATGCACAAGCCAGGGATGAGCAGGGTGGGACTTGGTAGGTGTCTGATGCTGACAAGGGTGCCCCTGGGAGTTCTGCTGACTTCCTTGAGCCACAAAGCCTGTATTTAGGGTTTTTTTTTGCTCAATACTTCAGACTAGAAGTAAGTTCAATTCCTGGCCCTTTCTCTGAGGTTTTTCATTTGAAGGAGAAATCTGGTACAGCAGCAATCAGTTTGTGCTTTATTTGCTAGCAATAGGATCCCAGAGACCTGCCCCCATCATCTTGATTCGTTCACATGCTTGGAGTGGAAGGATCTCCCAAGAAAGAACACAGAAAGGCAAATGTATGTTTTGGTTGGGGAACTGTTCTGTGATATGAGCCAAGGGCTGGAGTGAAGTCTTGAATGGACAGTCACATCCAGGTGTATGTGAGAATCATCTCCTCGTAGATATGGCCAAGATCCATGACATCCTGGCAAAGGGAGTCCTGCCTACAGAGCAGGCAGAGCTGTAGATGAGAAGAGTGGCTTGGTCTATGGATCCAAGTGAGCCCCAGACACCCAGATTACAGGGCCAAGCCACTGGGCTCCTCTGCAGCTACTTTCTTGGAAAGAGACTAGCAACAATCTCCTATTTATACACTACTCAAAAAGATGGGGTTAAGGCCAGTGTTTTGGGGCTTTTGGTTTTGGTGACTGATGAGCCCTTGATTTGCTTTGGTAACCCAGGAGCAAGACAGCAGCATTTAATTTTAATTCCAAACTTAAAGCCTTGGTTTTGTTTAGCATTGATTTTAGTACCAGTCCTGGAGTGTTAAAATGTGAAACGGGAATGCCCTTCGCCTGTGCCCTTACCCACTTGGTCTGCTGATGAGAATGTCCTAAACAGTAATCATAAGATAAGAGGAAAATTATGACCGAGGAGGTGCTGGAAGAACTGCACCACTCCTGTGCATCACCTGCCCCACAAGTGGAAGTGGAAATGGGTGACTCAGGGCCTGGGAGCACAGCTGTGGCAGTTGACTTACAGCGTCCTGGCTGACAGTGGCTGAATGCTCTCTATGGGGGTCAGTCTCTCTCCACAACAAGCTTTGTGAGGGCTGAAGGAGAGGAGTTTCCAGCCCTGCCTTACAGCAGCCCCACAGCATAAAAATGTCAGACCAGACAGACCTGACTATGCAAATGTGAGGCATGGGCAAACATGGGGAGAAAAAGACAAGAAGATGGGCTGGTGGTTGAAGACATTTTTTATCCTGAAGCACTTTTGTTGGAGTACACAAAGAGTCCTCTCACAGTCTATAGGAAAGCAAGCACAAAGGGAAAATAAACTCTTAAGAATCAGGCACCTCAACAGCCAGATCAGCAAGGCTGTTGTCCACAGTTATCCCAAAACAGGCTGCGTCATTTCAGAGACACTTCTGCTCCCCCTAGTCCTGCTGGCTTCATCCATGAACAGACCCCTAGCGTGCTCCTGCTAGGTGTTAAACTGCCGTACAGAGCTTGGGGGATCTGAATGCAGATGGGAAAGGGTGAAGAGTAGGTGCTGGCTTGGATGTGGTGGCCAGCCTGGGCAGGAGGAGCACAGCATGCTTGCTTGGAGGTCCACTTGGACCTTTGCAGATCCACCTCATGGACGCTCCCTGCTTTCCTGGGATCATATGAGATAGCTACAAACCATTGCTTCTAAGGATGCTTCCAACTTGCCCTGATGTGCAAACCATACCTCCTCTTCCTCCATGACCCTTCCTTAGCTAAAGGTTCTCTTCTTTTTTGTGCTGTAAAGGGTTCAGCTCCCTGTGTCCTCGAGGCTGAAATGATGGAAGTAATATCCAATGCTCTCAGGTCTGTTTTCCATCATAAGAAATGTGGCTTACCCAGAGCCAGGTCAGTAGCTGGAAATTGATCAAGAGGAGTGGCCTATCATAGGGATCAGAGCCAGCCTGCAATGGCAGTATACCTCCAATGCAAAATTGGTAGTCAGCTTTTCTCTCAGGTGCGACAGATAGGTGAAGGGAGCCCCAGCTGGCAGCACGCACACCATGTGCAGTATGAAAGGAACCTCAGAGCTGTGTAAAATCAGGTGACATTAGCAATGTCACCTGTCACTTTTATCTGGTTCGTTAATGGCCTGGCTGAGAACTGACCAGTTGTCCCACCAGTTCCAGCTCTTTTTTGTGGCAGGGGTATCTAAACCCTGAACTCACCTGTACTGAAGGGGCTCCTATGTCTGGCTGCTTAGCTGGTGTGACACTGCTCAGGAATGTTCCACAGGGGGAGGCCAAACTGATCTTGTCACAGGCAGAGGAACCACCACAGCCAACACAGCCAGCCTGGCTTTGCAGACCACTAATGAGGGCAAGCACTTGGGGGAATGGTCATCCTTCCACCCTCCTCCAACTCTGCTGCTAGAGCCTGGCCTAATTTGAAGCCTGGATATGAAAATGTCTGAGGAATGAATGGAGAGTCCCATGAGGCCAATACTAGGAATGATCTGGAGTGCAAATTTGCCTCATTCCCTCCCTAAAGCAGACCTGCTTTGGGTGCCATGAGGGTCATGGAGAACTTAACTCTGCAGCTGGGGAGACATCTGCGATTTGGCGAGGATAGGTTCTTTCCACAGAGGCTGCTAATTCTGCATGACCTAATCTGGGTTTGCTTCTTCTCTGCACTGTCAGTCACAGTGTGCACAGTCCTTTGGTCACTGTGGCAGACTGCAGGACTTCACAATGGCCTTTTGCTCTTCCTACAGATGATGACTGTCTTTGACTTGGCTGTCATGTGCTGTTTGATGCTTTCCATTTATATCTAATAAAATCACCATGATCTGCAGCAACAGTAGCTTGTCATACTAAGATCTCAGCAAAAAGCAGTTCATTAGGTGGTCAGGAGTCACACTGGTCCAGAATGAAGCCTGTATGAAAAAAAATCCCCAAAGAAGCCATTGATAACTTTCAGGAATTGAAGACTTTGGTGTAGCTGTATTGTGAAGTTAAAGCTTTATACAACTGGGTGGAGGGGAAGAAACCTTTGGTATAAAAATAAAGCAGAAGTTGATTATTCATTGCAAGGTGAGTGTTGTCTTCCTCATCAGCCTGCCCAGCACCCATGGAAGAGCTGATGCCATCACTAAATCCAACCTCTTGACCAGAGGGGTCTCTACCCTACCCTGCACTTACTGGGACAGCTGAGCCCTGAGACTGCAGATTCCCAAGCTGCAAGCATTGGGACGTGGGTACCAGATTAGCTCTTTTTATTTCCTTTCATTTAGCAGGATCCTGCAGAGCTGGGTAGCTGCCAGTCAGTCTGTCAAGACGCAAACTATTTTGGGAATTTTTATGATGGAACAATATTTTTTTGGTAAACAAACGGAAAGCTGTTAAACAGGGACCTTCACCTCTCAGCTCCCGGTTCAACTCCCTCACTGCTGCGATGTCACAGTGACTGTACTGTCCACTCTGCAGAGCTCCCTTCATGGCTCCTGCAGGGGCAAAACAAATAGCAGCTCTTTTTTTTGCCTTTTCAGTAACTCCTCAACCAGGAAAAAAAAAAAAGAAAAAAGAAAAGAAGAAAAAAAAAAGAAAAAAAAAAAAAAAAAAAAAAAAAAAAAAAAAAAGAGAGAGAGAGATAAAGAGTAATTTTGGTTTAAGCAGCAGAAGCACTTTCTTGGTGGACCTAACCCCTAACACACCTGAGGGCAAGCTGTATATTGTCGTTGTGTGTCATGTTATCTGACCATGTAGCATCTAGCCGCATCCCAGGCTGGATTTCCTCAGGCCTACTGTTGGCACATGAATCCAACAAGCAATGACACAGGGCTGACTGTGTACAAAAGGAAGACTTCCTTTTTCACAGTGTCTGTTATTAGGAAGCCCTGATGGAGTCATGGAGTGCACAGAGGATGGAAGATGTTTGTCTGGAAGAATTGAGCAGGGAAAGAAAGGGCAGAAACATTTCCCACTCTAAAATGGATGTAGTGTGTTGCTCAGGGGAAAAACCCATAAGGGGATGGTGAATCCTTCTTGCTGCCATAGGCTAGAATTAGTTTCACTATTCCTATGTACTGGTGGCAGTGGAGAATCTAGTCTCATGGGGGATATATTGACCCCAGCCTTTGGGGGAACTGATTGATGGCTGTCAATTGGAATGAGCCAAGCCATTTGCCTGCTCCACATGTTTTGTCCACATAACGAAGGCAGTTTGTGGTTTTCCTTGGTTCCAGGAAAGTCCAGTCCAGTTTGTACAACAGTGCTGGCTCACGCAGTCCCTACTGGCAGCCCATTAACTCCAGAGCCTGCAGATCACTGAAGAATCTCGAGGGATGTCATTCTTCTTCTTTCTCTGCCCCTTGTTCCACTCTCAGACTTATCAAAGAGTTGTAGTTTGTCCCACTGACAATGCGCACAATGGGATCTTTTGCTTGCACCCCCCTGATTCTGCCTTGGGATCTCTCCTGTAACTTATTAACTATTCTTACTCTGAGACTCTGCTACTAATGATTTTTTTTTGAGAAGCCTTCAGTAAAGTTGCTGGTAAGCAAGTGCACCTTCTCCCTGCCCAGCTGTCTTCCCTTCTCCATGGGCACTTGTAATCCCTGCCCTTCCTTCTCTAATCCTCCAGTTTTTAGGGGTTTTTGTTTGCTTTTGCAGCCTCAGCAGGTCAGCTCTGGCCCTTACCCTTCTCCATTTCACTCTGATGCTTCCTGGGATTCTTCCCATGCCCATGTGTACGCATGAACCTCTTCTCACCTATAGGTCTTCAGCACTGTCCCAGGGCATCTTCCCCAGCCCGCTGTTCCTGCTCCTCCTGCCCTCTGCACAGAGTGGTTTCCTTGGCTCTGTGGTTTGCTCTCTGCTATGTAGGAGCAGAATTCACCTGGCCCCGCTATGAGAGTGCCTGTGCTGTACCATGGGGACTGAGTCCCAAGACTGCTGGGAGGACACAGGCATCCCACATCTTGGGAACTGCAGCAGTGATGCAGTGGGAGAGATGCACACCAGTCCTCAAGCTCCTTGGCATTTAAGGCACCCCCATTCTGCAGCTGAATGTACAGAGACCGATTTATTAAGGTCTTTCAGATCCAAAGACATTTTAAACAGATATCTAAGCTGTCTGGAGTCCTGCAGCTCATATCTGCTGTGACTACAGCTTCTGCTGTCTGTTATTGGAATCTCACTCCTATTTCCTCTTGGTTTGGCTTCCCTCTCTTTACCCACTAGCATCTGCTCTCTTCACTGCACCCCACATTTATCCCTGTGATTTGAACTTAAGTGTGCTTAGTTGATCCATCTGCCCCGCAGAGGACATAATTCATCATCAGTAAATAGCTCCATCATCAGTAAGTAAATAGCTCATCTCTCTTCCTTTTGATGTCTTTTCTCCTGACCTGGTTGTGCTCTTCGGCAAGGCTTTATCTCTTTAGCACTCAATGGCTTACCTAAATCGGTGTTGCTTATGTCTATCACTCTTGTTCCTCCTGCTCACCCTCATTCCTTCCCTAAAGAAGGCTTATCTTTCTTCTGCAGTTTTATTCCTCCAGCATTTCTCCATCTTGGTCTCCACCAGGTTCAGGTGCATTTTGTTTTCCATGTAAGTCAGGGAGCTGTGTTCCAGAAGGATCATCACATGGGAGAGGGGATAATCCTACAAGTCATGCAAATATAATGTGTTTTGCTTATGTTTATGTTGTGCCCCTCTGGGCCTTAGCCTATAGCTGTCCAGCTCTGTCTCCTTTGTGTCAGACCATCAGAGCCAGCTCTATGACCCCCTGCTTGGGACTGAGCGCTTGTCACATGGAGGTGCAGCAGAATACATGGGTTTTGTCCCACAGTGCCTCTACTGTGACTTGTAGCTCTACACCCAAGGCACCAGAAGGACCCTCTGCATCTCTGTTTTTTGTGGCTGTTCTTTTGGTCAGGGTGTAGATAAATATACTCACAAAGCTGGAAGGCAACCTCGCCCCTCTGTGGGTGTGACAACACCCAGCTGTACTGCCTGGTCAGGGTGCCTTGTACTTGGGAGGAGCAGGGAAGAAGTTTCAAATGGTCATGCTGGCAAAAACAGCACCCTGGGCGAGAGCTCAGAGTCCTGCCTTATCTTTGCTTGGTCCACCTATGCCTCCATGAAGGATGTTCTTTCTCTCTCTCAGCTTCCAACCTGCAGGCATCTCTTGGTCCTCTGTTGTTTATGATACTGCAATTTGTTGCCTTGGAAATTAGTGCTGGTTTATCCCAAACAGAGCCTACAGTTTCACAGCGCAATCAAGCAAGAGGAGCAGATGGTTACCCCATCTCTTCTGTTGTGTTTCCCATTATCCTCATCCACAGTTGGATGACAGTAATCTATGATTCAGTGCAAGTATCTGTGGCCCGGCTGCATCTACCCATGTAAGCTAGGGAGCCATGTTTCTGCTGGGATATGACATGCCTTTGTGTCTAGCATCACTATTTTGGCTTCCTGCAAGTGGAACTTGACCAAAAAGCAAAAAAACCGAAACATCTTGCTGACTTCAGTGGTGTCTAGGAGCAGGGGGCAGAAGGAAGGTTCAATACCTGCAGTTTCTTTTTCCCAGGGCTTTGTATTGTCTATCCTTAAGCTTTCAACCATCTGCAATTTCATTTTACTGTTTTATATGAACTTTGGACAATATACACCATGTACTCTCTGTAGACACCAGCATTCTCCTTTTCTGCAGCACTCCTGGGCTGAAGCTCAGCTGCAGTTTGGGAACAGCTGTGCTAGGTACGACTCCGGGAGCTGGGTGGAGGCTAGATCTTCATGCAAATGCCTTTGCTTGGAAGCAGTTTTCAAAAGAGCTGGTGATCCAGAGACCATGACACAGTGGTGTCATGGCTCTAATATGCACTTGGAGAATGGAAGAGATGTAAGGACTCTACAGGGCTGAGGAGCTTTCAGGATCTGAAATGTCTGGGGGAATCAGCACTTCCAAGCCCAACGTTAATTGCTTTGCAAACAGTTCTGCATTCATTCCTCGGTGTTATTCTTTGTGATTCAATCTGATTTGTTTCAATTCTGTTCTGAGGCTTATGTCCTACCCAGCACTTTGCTGCGTGAGCGCTGTCTTTCCTTGCCTGAGCAAATTTAGGCTGGACATTGACAGAGTATTTTTTCCATTCCAAGCAGTAAGATCCTTGGGCAGCTTTCTAGTGAGAACAGGGAGAGCAAAATTCCGATTGGTTTCAAGATTGAGCCTGGTTAGGGAATTATATAAGTAACATTGTTAGAGCTTGTGGCTGCATTTCGTGGTCCGGTGTCTCTTCTAGTTCTACCTTTCTGGGAGCCAGCTGTGTTTAAAATTCACTTGAAGAAGGGAAAATTATCCTCAAGGTTCAAATGTTCTGCATTAAAAATGGGAAATGGAGTAGAAGAGATTGAAAACTCGTTCTTGCCTAGCAGCAGGCAGGCTGCAGAGCCAGGGTAAGAGAGGAGGTTGGATTGTGGAAAGAAACAAAATTGCTCTAGTTCAGTGTGGAGATGTGGCGTGGGGAGGGCAAGGCCAAGCCCTGGGGCGGGCAGTTGTGAGTGATGAGGCAAGGAAGGAGGGCCAAGTAGGGGGTAGGGCTTCAGGCCTGTGAGGTATCAGAGGAGGAGAAGGCAAGCGTTGCTGTTTCTGCACACGCCGTATCTGGTTCTTTTGCTTATCTCTGAGCTTACCCTTTCTGCAATGAGTAACTGACTAAGGCTCCTTGTGCTGCTCCATTAATCTGTGGCTTTCCATTAACAGGCAGGTGCTTGTACCCAGGGGACCACCATGCTGACTGCCAGAGATTCCTGGCACTGGCTACTACAGAGTTAAGCAGCCAGGCTGGAGTGTGCAAACAAACAGTGAGACCTGTACTAACAGCCCTGCTTTGTGTTAGTGGGAAGCACAGGCTCCAACTTCTTCCGATTTCTCACCTGTCCAGACTGGTACAGAAAGAAAATGCCTCTTGGAGTTTCAGAGAAAACCACACCTATTTACAGTGGATTCCCCAGGGCCCTCCTGTGGGGTATTAACCCTTCAGCCCCAGGCCCACGGTCTCCCTTTGGTAGGAAGAATTCCCCACCATCCCTGGGGAAGTCTGCCCTTTACCTCCTCTGCAGGGATTTCTCCTGCTTGTGGCCCAGGGCATTGGCCCATGCACTTCCTAGAGCAAGTCACTGCTTTCTCTTTTCTCACATCTGTACAGTTATCTTTGTCCTTTGCATAGCTGTGTGCTGGGGCTCTTGCTGTGTGAACTGGGCTTCCTGACCCAGCTCCTTCCCCCAGAAAGCAAAACTTGCTCTGCTGTGTTTGGGTTGGACCTGTGATTGTGTCTCTGTGTTTGTCTCAAACCCCACCAAGTTTCCCTGAGATACCAGTTCATCCCTCCCCCTTGAAATAGCCGTGCTTTCTTCAGACTTCTTCCTGGTCTCACTGTTTGCTTTCCCTCCTTTCCCTGGTTTCTGAGTTTTCTCGGAAGGAATCCCGTGCTCTGGCCTCCTCAGGCTGGAGTGTTGTGTTGTTGTTTTTCCTTTCGTCGCTATGGGCAGGGATTTTGAATATTGAGCCAAGGAGAGGGAGGGAAGAAGAGAGGCAGTGAAAGAAGGAGGGAGTACAAGGGGAGGGGTGAAGAAAGCCAGAGAAGTGAGAAACCAAAGTGTTCAGGGGAGCAGGGTAAGGAAGAGATGGTGGAGAAATTAAATGGGGAAGGAGGATAGAGGGCATTGTGCAGAGAAAGAGTTTTGGATAAGTATTGGAGAACTTTTTCATTGGTTCTTTTATTAACTATACTTTTGCTGCAGACATCATCTGGAGGAAGGCAAGGAGCCCCCACCTCTCCCTGCCCCCAGTCTCTCTGGGACACAAGGCACAAGAGGATATTCCAGGCAAAGAGATCATTCAGAAAATGAACATTTAAGCCTAAAGCAGCCGGTAGGTGCATAGGCTGCAGTAGGGAATATGTTAGAGGGAAATCTGTCAGGTGAGGAGAAAATGTGAAGCACAAAGACCGAAAAAAGAATTATAGGACCTTTATTCAGCCTGTTGAAAGTAGGAAGCCTGGGAGAGGACTGGCTTATATTTTGGGAACAAGGAAGAAAGTAGAACAGCTAAGGAAGCTTAAGACACTGCAGAGAAGTTAAGTAATTGGCATACCAAAAAGAAAGAGACAAATCCCCCTAACAGTGCATCTCAGTTGCTACAGAGGAGGCACCCTCAGGCAGTGAGAACTCTAAAAGCAAGGCTTGTGTCTTAAAAAACAACAGTCCTCAGGACTGGGCACCAGCACCTGAGGAACAGAGTGCTAGAGAGTGACAACTGTGTGCAGTAACAGGAGAGGACAGACAGAGCCAAGGAATTGCAGATGTAGGTCTTTTTTCCATCTCAGGTAAATTATTGGATGCTCATTAAGGATCTGCAGGCCCCCATATGTATGATTGGCTACATTGCAGCAAGAAATTTACAGTTCACTTTCTCTGCAAAGGAAAATCATACTCCTGGAGCTGCTAGAAGTTATGGAGTGTTTCCTGCTGTAGGAAATAACAGCAGGACGTGGATTTTCAAAAAGCTAGGAGGACTGTCTTTCACAGGAACTTCTTCATGAGGCTAAGTGGCCTCAAGGTGATTTGTGCTGGCACGGCTGAAATACTGCAGAGAAGTAGAAACTGTAGACCCTGAAGGCTCAGAGTAGTCTGTCTCTGGGAGCCATGTAGGGGTGACTTTATAGGAGCATGGAAACTAATCCAGACAATAGTGAGGCTGGGATAGACCTTGAAGTGGAATACACATTCAACTGGAATACTCTGTATGCTTCTCATCACCCCTGCTGGGGAAAATAGGTGAAATAAGGCAGATAAAGAAAGTTACTAAAAAGATGAAACTCCATCCTCATGAGCAGGGATTGCAAGGAATGCAACATGTCAGTTTACAAAGAAGATACATGGGGAAGGGATATGAATTAGAAATGTAACTTTTTTAGGAAATACTATCTATTTCAAAGTTTAAACCAATGCCTAACTGACAAAGATAAGAAGGAACTTCCTTTCTGGAGAGGTTATTCCACAACTGTCCAACATAAGATTATTTAACTTCAGGATCTGGCACTGTCAGAGACAAGCTCTTGCACAGCATTTCCCTGGTATCTAATCAGTCCTATTTTTATAAACAAGCAGTATGGGGATCAATCAGCCCATCAGCCTGTGTGGCACTGTCTGACCACTGTGGTGGTGACCACTCAGACTTTAGCACTGCCACCAGCCCAGACACAGCTGCTTTCCCCCAATGACATAGGGGCAATTTACCATCCTCTCACTCCTACTGCTTGTGTGATTTTTCTCTTTGCTTCCCAGCCCAATACTGCAAAATGACTGGAAGTAATGTTTTTTTAAAGTAAAATCAGACTAGAAATGAATTAAGGTTTCATGAAGGAAAGAGTTAAGTCAGAATTGAGTTGTGGCCACTGGGGATGGTGTGACATGTAGCCAGAGGTGGCCAAATGGCAGCTGCATCTTGTATCACCAACATCCTCTGCTGCAGGGTGAAGCACTTTCTTGCTGGAGATAGGTATTGTACTCTGGCTTACAGGAGTCTGAATGTGCAAGTCCTAGGTCACATCCTTCAGTGAATGGTTTTCAGAATTTGCCATCAGGATTGCATACTAATACTGAAAACAAAGATCAAGGAAAAGGGAAGCAGATTCATGAGGATTTGGCTGATTAATGTGGGTGGATAACAGATGTTTCATGTAGCAAATGTTAGATGGCAAGTGTGGTAGCAAGGAGCAGGTCTGAGGAATCCCAGTTACGCAGAGACACAGCACAGCTCTCTCAGCCTCAGTGGGTGGGAGGGGACCATTAACCCTGTCAGCCTGCACAGAGAGGCAATGCCAGAGGGAGTTTTACATGTAGAACATCAACGTGGCTTTATGTCTGCCAGGCATGTCCCACATGCATATTGTTGTGCTAGTCAGCTCTGAAGAGGTTACAGAAAGGAGGTGAACTGGGGTGGCTAACATCCTGATTAGACTTAGAATATTGATTAATTTCAAACACATAAAACTGTTCATGGGCATGCAACAGAGATGTTCAGGTCTAGTGTATCATTGGCTTTCTTGGCTAAGAATGTCCCAGGGAGGTTACTGGGAGTTCATCTCCACTAACAGTGTCATCAGAAGGGTGCAGAGGGCAAGCAAAGGACTACCATTGCTGGGGTCTTAAATATGCTCTCAGTGCATTTAGACAGGGCACATTAAAACGTCGAGGACCCTCAGAGCCTGTGCTGTGGCTTTTGTTGCTGTGCCATGGACAGGGCTGTAACAGCAAGAGAAACCTGGCAAGAGGGACTAGTACTGACTGCCTCCCCTGCCCACCTTCAGAAGAAAAGGGCCTGCCCCAGCAGCATGCAATCCTGCTGTGAGAGGGCCATCAGGCAATCCAGAAGAGAGGGGTGAAAAAACAAGGATGGCTGTGATGCTGTCTTGTGGTGTCCTGGCCTAGGCCTGAATCCAGCCGATGAGCTGCACAGTTCATCTGTGTAGAGAAGGCAGAGGAATGCATGCTGGCAGGCAAAAAGCTAAGACTTTTCCCAAGGACTGAGAGCAGCTCCTTTGTAATCAAACTTCTGTGCTGGTGCAACTCTGTTTTGCTCTAGAGTTCTCTCTGTTCCTGATAACTTTCTGGCCTCATGTTGTGTTGCAGGGGCTGTGTTTCCACATCCATGAGCCTTCACCTTCCACACACTTTTTTTTGGACAAAACTATGCAAATCATCCCTTTCATCTGAAGAGAAAGTCATCTGCCAAGCAGCAAGGTACTGACAGCTTTTTATGTTCTGTGCAGTGGAACTTTTGCTTTTTTTTCTCAGCAGCTCCTGTCTCCATTGCAAATGCTGCCATTCACATTTTACTAAATTTGTCTTTGTCAGCACATGTTTCCACAACAGCAGCAAGACTGACCAGCCCTGGTAGGGCCAGATGTGTTTATCTGCATCATTCAGCAAACAGCCTGTTGTCGGTGACTTTTTTTTCACTTTTACCCACTGAAGCCGCAAATTCTCAATGAATTGTTATACCTTTTCTAGCCGAAATGAAACTATCTGAAAAGTAAACATATTTGGTGTTTACATGAGGCAAAACACAGCTTGGGAAAACAACAGTTCAAGCACAGATGGCTGCAAGAGCAAGGAAAATTCCCCTGTGAGACAAGAGTTCCCAAGTCAAGGAAGAATGATGCAAGTTTGTCCCTTTAAACATGTGCGTAAACACTGTCCCAAACAAGGATTGCTTCCCTGCAACTAGCTCTTCAATAGTTAAGTTTAAAAAGTTGCAATTAGGACTAACTTGGATTATTATAATAACGGAGGCTCAGGTGCCCCCAGGACCTGCTTCCTTGGGGAAGCAGGGAAGGAAAGAAATTGTAGGCTGAAAGGTTCTCCCCACTTCCCAATCTTCTTCAGCACAGTCTTGAAATCAATGCACTGCAAACATGATGCAAGTGCCAGTCATATACAGACTGGCGGATATTGGATCCCTGCTCCCATCCTGTGGGGGCTGTCTGGGAGGGAAGGGGTCAGTACTCAATGCTGGGGCAGTAGGTGTCTATATTGCAATGAGATCTCCCAGATCTGCCCACTAGAGAAGGGGAAATGAAAAAGGGAAAAACAGTGGAAGACAGAGCAGGGAGAGCTCTCTTCCAGCCCCTAGTGAAGAAGGGGAAATGGCACTCTCCCACCTTCCCCAGGGTAGGGAAGAGCTGAAGGAGGAACCATGTGCTGGACTGGGCCTTGCTCAACCAGGTCATCAGCGTCTTCTGAAATCCCCCTGGTTTGCCCTCTTCCCTTCCCTCAGGATGCAGCAGTTGTGAGGAAGCTGCCATGCCCTGAAGGCAACTTGTCTGATTTGCTAGAGAGAGATACTGTTTGTCAGCCCCATTGGGATACCTGCTCCTTAAGGCACTAGAAAAGTCTGTCCTATCTGATGTAGGAAGGTGAAGGAATGCATATGGGAAAAATACATCTCGGCTCACATTTCTCCCTTCCCCTCAAGGTGAGGTGCCAGGATTAAGGAAATGCTGGGGTTGTATGCAAAAGTGTATAAAAAGTATTCTGCCTCTCTGAAAACACAACAAAAAGAGCAAAAGCATGAGAAGATTAGGAATGAAGATAGATGTGCAGTGTCCTGCCAAGCTAAGATGTTATCTATTTCTGTAGGACAACTTGAGCAAATTGTATTCTATATTGAACACAGCATTTCTGGTCCCCTGTTCCTGCTCAGTCCCAGATCTCCCCAACTGAATTCTCTTTGTCTTGCTGAGATACAGATGAAGAGAACAAGGCTGAAAGTGCTGATGGTGAGACCTTGTGGATGATAAATAATGTGAATCCTCAGTTGTGAAAAGAGATTAAATTGGTGAATGCTGAAAAGAAACAATGAGTGACAAGCCGGGGGAAGGAAAACAAGGCAGGGTGGATGGTGCCTCTCTGTGCAGCTGGGTGGGTCAGAGAGGTGGCACTGTCACTTAGCTGCTCAGTGCTGCTCAGCCTAGTGGTTTTGCTAACCACTTGTCGGATTTTGTCTTTCCAAAGAAAAAGGAGCCTTGCTGTCCTGAAATGATTTAGGAGCAACAGCCCTGGAGCATCCAGTACCTGGCAGGTTCAGCATGGTCCTCCAGTTGTGCAAAGCTTTGCTTCTCAGAACAGTTTGGTAGATGCAGCTGGGAAGATGCCGATGTTAGAAAGAGGAAGGAGACAAACACAAATCAGTTATCAGGAAGGCCCCAGTCTGTTACCTGCTCCACCATCCCCGTGTGACATCAAGGTTCTGAAGCACTGGGTACCATGAGTGTGCCTATGCCTCAGGTAATGTCCCTCCCAGATGTCCCAGTGATTATAAGGAAGAAAACAAAACAGCTGGGCAGAGAAGCCTTGAACCCCTCTGCTTCCTCCTGGTTACTCTCCATGCCAGTCAAGGGACTGGTGGAGCTGGTGCTGACAGTCCTTGACCCTTCCTTGTATGAGGGAGACAGTGTTGTGTGCGGCTTGAGCAGGCCAGGCTGGGGGAGGGTTGAGATGAGAAGGATCTTTTCTCCTATGGGACAGTGGAGTGACCCTGCAGCCCATCCTGGGTAAGGTGGGCTTACAGCTGGGAAGCACTCTCTCTGGTCCTTTGCCTCCTTCCCAGGAACAGTACTGAGGGACCAGAGGCTCCGCTTAAATTGGGCTGGCTCAGGCACGGCTGTGGCGGAACCGGGCCGCGTTGCCGGGACTGTCCGGGACCGCGTCCTGGCGTGCGCCGGAGAAGGGGGACGACGGAGCGGAGCAGAGAGTGTGTGGAGGGGCGCGAATAGGAGCTCGGGGAAGGCGCGCACCCGGTCGGGGGTGCGAGGTCCCGGGGCGCTGTGGTGCGGAGGGGTCAAGCGGTGCCGGAGCGTGCCGGGGATGCCGGCTGCGAGGGCAGAGGGTTGCCGAGGGGTGGCGGGCGCGCAGTCCCGGGGTGCAGGATGCGGAGATGCCGGGCCGCGAGGTGCGGGCTGTCCGCGCCGTGGGGTGCGGGATGCCGAGGTGCGGGATGTCGGGGTGCCCCGCCTGGTCCCACCCCTGCGCGGCGCTCCCCGCCCCGCGGCCTCGCTCCCCCGCCCTCCCTGACGTGTGGCGCTGGCAGCCCGGCCGGTTCCGCATTCCCGACCCCTCCCCGCAGCCCAGGGGCCGCTATATAACCGGGGCTGATGCAACCCACCCAGCCGCCTGCCACAGCCTGCGGGAGGCGCGCACCGGGGCTGCGGGCGGTGGCGAGTCAAGGCGCCCCGGCAGCGGCCGGCACCGATATCGGCACCCGGCGGGGCCCGGGGGTCGGGGCAGCNGCTGAGGCGGGGGGCGCCCGGAGGAGCACCCCGGCACCCCGCAGCAGTGGGCAGGGTGCTGCCCTCCAGGCGGTCGGGTGCACCGGGGAGATGCCGGGAGACCCTCCACGGGGGGCGGGCACAGCCGCAGGGGCGGCTCAGAGCAGGGCTACTACCCCTGCACCCGGCGACGCGCGGGGGCTGGGGCTGGCTCTGGGGGTGCCTGACTCTGGGCTGCTGCTGCCGCACTGAGAAGCGTCAGGGAGCGGCCTCCCCCCGCTTTCGGGCGCTCGCTGCCTCCGCTTCACCTGCCGGCCGGGCGCGCAGGTGAGGGGCGCGGACTCCCTGCGGCCGCCGGCCCGTGCCGGGCGGGCTGGTTGTCGCCAGCCGTGTCTCCAGCTCGGGAGGCCCGGGGAAGGAAAGCGGCCCTGGAGGTGCCCCCACCGCGCGGTCCCAAGTCCGCTTTAGCAGTCAGGCATGGAGTTGAATGGAAGTTGCATTCTTTTGCACACTCTGCTCCAGGAGGCACTTTTCTTTTTTCCACGGAAGGGAAATAGGTTTGAGAGCAAATTGGGGGAAAGGAAGAAATACCAAGGGAGCAAGAGCCACATTATGTTTCCATTTTCCTTTAATGAAGGCCTTGTGGAGGTGTATTTGAAAACACAGGATCTCCTATGCCTTCAAGGAGGGTGAGAATACTGTGCTGGCTGGTTCCAGGGCCATATGCAGCGTATGGTGGCCAATGAAATGGGGCCTGGCTCGTTCTCTTGCTTGTCTTGGCAGCCTGCTCCATGGCTTGCATTACCAGCCCTGGAACACAACCACTGCCAAACTGCGAGTGTGTGTGCGTGTGTGTGTGTGTGTGTTTGGACTCTGAGAGCTCAGCAGAAGCAAATGCTTCTGCAGCTCAGACCAGGATTTTTTTTAGCTGGTTTTGAGAAAACTTGCATAAAGACTCTGTCTGGAGGCTCTTGCCAGAGTCTGTCCTGGGAATTTGTTCATGAAAGGGCATCTGGGAATGCCAGTCTTTGGACTTCAGATTCTTAGTGTGAGTCCTACTGATTTTAAAATGCAAAATCCTGCCCATTTAGGGGATGAGTATGTGGGTGCAGGAGGTGCCATCCACACCGTTCCTTGGTCATGCAGCGGTTGGCTGTCTCTGGAGTCTGGGGGATTAACAAAATCTGCTGAGTTAGTGTGCAAGTTATTGCCTCTGCCTCCTTGTTGAGACACCTATGGATGCTTTTCCTGCATCTTCACAGCTGAATATTTCCCTCCTTACTGGATGCGAAGGTCTCCCTGCTACGTTCCTTGCCAAGGAAGAGTAAATACTCCCTCACATCTCTTGCCTTCTCTTGCCCTGTCCGTCTGAGCAGTGTGTCCAACTGCTCAAGCAGCATTGAGCATCTGCTCTGTGGTCTCCTTCCCTGTGCTAGTGTTTGCTACTTCAGCTGCATTGCCTGGGCCAGGTACTTGGCAGCGTGCAATGTCTTGAGTGTGAAGCTGTTAAGAGGCTCTTTTCACTGCGGTGGCTGTTTGTAGTGGGCCTGGCCCCAAGAACAAGGGAGGCAGAGCCATGGTGAGTGGTGTGGACCCCTTGCCAGCATCTGTGTGTCCTGCAGCGCCAGTGCAGCAAGGAGGGGGCATTGCAAACCTGATGCCGTCTGTCTTTGGCTGCATTTCTCAGCTGGACTGTCCAGAGTATCAATCCAAACATTGCAGTTTATTTTAACATGCAGCTAGGGAGCTGAAGGCACATACGGGCCTGTGAGCTGAGCAGTGCTGTTGCAAACTAGCCAGAGCTGGTCTTTATATGGATTAGAGTTCTTTGTGGATGACCCTGGTATGCAGGGCATAATTTTGAGGAGCTTGTAGGAGGGGTGGGGGCTCTCATCTCTGAGGCCATCCTTGGCCCCTGAGGGCAGAGCTTTGTGCTGGAGCAGGATTGTCTTCTCGAAGAAGATTCTAGCCCTGACCACATGTGGTTATGTAAGGTCCTGGGTAATTTCAACAAGTCAGTTAGGCTGCAGCTCAGATGCTGAGGTTTGCTCAGACCAGGATATTCCTTCCTTCTCAAATCCCTTTGAGCTGTTTCAGGTACAAATAGGATAGCTTTTACCTTCCTGCTCTGCGCTGCCATCCAGTGTGTGGTGCAGCCACAAAAAATTAATTGCAATCTTAATAATACTGTGATAATTAGTGGCATTTTTTCCCAGTTATTGCAATTAACTGTTGCAATAGAGGAGCCTTGCTATGGTAGGTACTGTACAAAACCCTACTGTCACAGGTTGCTTGCAAGTCTATCACTGCACCGCAGTGGTGGGAGCAGCTAAACTAGAGCTTTTTATTGCCCTGTGAAGGTGTGGCAGAAAATGCTCTGGGAGGAAGGACTGTGAGCTGACCACTTTGCTATTCGCAAATGCGGGTTATTTCTAAAGCTGAGGACTGGAGAACCAGTATCCCCCTCCTCATAAAAGCAATATGAAGTCAAAGCATTAGACAGGCAGGTGTGGAGGCCTCATGGTGGGACTCAGTTGGATGACGGGCTGCAAAATGGTATTTCTGCCAAGGAAATGCTGTCTGCTCCAGGCTGCCCTGTGTGCACAGTATAGGAAGCTTTGATGGAGAAGAGGAGGGAGGGCAGCAGGGCTCTCTGCATTCCTGTTTTTAGAAAGCTTTACATAGCCTTCTGTCTGTGAATGACTTGGATGTTCCTCCTGCCAGCTAGATGCACAGGACTGAGCCAGAATGTTCCCACTCACGAAATAGGTTTAGAATTCCATCTCCCGAGGAACAGTTCTTCACAGCTCCTTCCTCTGTTCAGAATTGTGGCCCCCCACTCATTCTGTGAACTGGGGGTGGGAGTTTACATGTATGGATGTTCACAAAACCTGCAACTCTTCTCCCGTCACATGGGGTTGCCTGTGGGAGGAAAGGAACAGCAAGAATGGCAGCTTGGAGTGTCTGTGGGGAGGGCACAGATGCATCTTTGGACGTGCAAACCTAGAACCTGTTTGTAGGAGTTGTCTCTCCCTCCTGGGATGGAAATCGAGTGTGGAGGTACTACAGTGAGTAGTGAGATACTATACTGTCCTGCATTCTGAGGTGGTGTGCTCCACCTCAGTGTACTTGGTAGGCCATGCTGTGACCATGCCTTTAACTGGTCTTTAAATAATGAGGAATTTCTCTGATGCCATAAAACACTAGGTTATGTTAGGTCCTCGGTAAAGAGAGAGCATGCACATTTTTATCCCATTGGGCGTCGCTGCAGCTTTTCGGTATGCTACAGGTGGTGGGTTCCTTGGCATCAACAGGTTCAGGAACTGAATGAATGAATGAATACACAGTGGCTATTGTTAAAGTCCATGTTTACCAGCGCTACTGTATGGTTATCTGAAAACACTGGTTACCCCCAAAGGGTTTTTTTGCTGCTGTGTTCTGATGTTTGGCAGATAACTTTGACACTGATCACTGTGGTGCTTGGCACTGGCACTGCAGTCGCTGCTTTTAACAGTGGAGAGCAGAAGAAACTGGACAGGACATGAGATGACCGGCTGTAACGTTACTCAAAACTACGTGTATCTAAAGCAGATAGCAGTTGTGTGGCAATGGAAGAGTACCATGTTTTAGACAGCAGAAGAAAGCTGTAATTGTATAGCAAAGTACTTGTGGCGCTGGGAAGATGGGGTAGTGTCTTTCTGCCTTCATCATGCTTAATGTGGTGCTCACTGGGGCCTGAACCTCAAAGTGGAAGTGGAAGAAGGACTGTAGGCTTCAGACCATCAGCATCCTGCAGTCTTATCAGACAAAAGAGTCCAGATGGAAAAAAGCAAGTGGCTCAGCGCTTCAGAGAAGGACTGATAGCCAACTGCCCTGTCTTTGTTTAGGAAGTTACATTCTTGGGGCATGAGAAGTTGGGTATGTCAGGAAAGGGCTTTCATATAAATCATCCTTCTCCTAACAGAAGGAATTAGATAAAGTCAATGTATGACATACAGACTGAGCTAAATTGATAGCTGGGAGCTAAAAAAAGTTTTAAAATGGCAGTAAAGCCATAGTAGAATCTAAGGAACTGGAAGTTGCTTCTCATACGTGGTAGTGCTGCTTGTGATCTCCCAAGCAGAGCTATTATTCCCTGTTGGCCGAGAGCAGATTAAAGGCCAGATGCTGTGACTTAGGTGCTCCAAAACAGTACATACAAATGGCAATATTGTGTTAGGTTCTAACACACTGACGAAGAGATCAAAGATTGCTTGTGTGGTGGCTTGCAGACTTTGGCAGTGCTCTGATGCGTGGCAACTGACAAATAACGGCAGGCACCCAGGTCGAGCCTGGTGAGAGAATAGCAGGCAAGCATGGCCTTCGTTCTGCAGGCAGCATGGGAAAGGGCTGGTGGGACAGACTATGCCTTAGTGAGGTACTTAACATGGGCAAAAGAGAAACATGATGGTATGTACAGAGTGTCAGAATCTGCTGGCTGACAATATTAGATGCTAGACTGGCTCTCTGAGTATCAGAAGGGTACTTGGATCAACCGTTACAGATGTCAGCACATGTAAAATAGCTTATGTTGTAAGAAACTGTGATTATATTATAGACAGCAAAATTGAAAATAAGGGTGCAAATAGCGCTCACTCTCGCCAAGGAAGCTGACATCAGAGATAAGGCAGTAGTGGCAATTTAAATTGAAGTTTGACTGTCAGATCCTGCTTTGGGATGTCATGATTGTCTCTGCAGGATGATGTTCTTGATGCAACAGTAGCAACTGCATTTGATTTATAAAGAAACAAACAGTGTCTCTGGATAAGTGAGGGTACATAGAATGGTGGATACAAACTGAGGCAGTCTATGTGGAGGGAATTGACCATATGATTTCAACACAGGTAGGCATTTCTGTGCCTGTTTTAGTCTGTGGGTAAGAATAGCAGTGAAGAGGTGGCAGGAGGGGTGTGAATACAGGCTAGCAACCGGAGTACAAGCCCCCAGGGATACTGGGTTATGTGAATTATGCCTACGCATGTTAGATTTATGCTGTAACTGCTGTGCAAACATCAGCTTCTTTAAAAAAAAACAAAAAAAACCCCAAACCAAACGAAGAGTCCCCTAAAAAAGCAGCAACCAAATCAGTATGGGAAGAGAAAACAACCCATTAAAAAAAAAACAAAACCCAAAACAAAACAAAAAAACCCCAAGAACATGAAGATTAGAACTGCAGCAGAAAGAATAGAAGGGTATGTGGGGGACAGTGTCACCAAGGAAGCTGAGCAACTGTACGGGACAGGAACAACTTGGTAAAGCTTCTTTTCTCTAGGTTGTGGGTTCCAGAAGATAACAGACTCTGGCAATAGGGGAAAAACTAAAAGTAATGGGTGCTGCCTGTAAGAAATATGAAATCAACCAGCGTCACAGACTGCTGACTATAAGGGCATAATTGGAGATCAAAGCACAGAAACATTTGAAACTGGTGGGAAAGATGCAGCAAAACCAAGGTGAGCAAAGAAAGCTGTACTGTTGTCAGCTTTTTGGGGGTGAGACTGCTGATAAAATAATTGACTTGACTGAAACCACAAGAACAGTGCCAAAGCAAGGATTCAAAAGTTACTGCAATAATTAGGAGGGTTTACAGACATTTCGGCAAGAGGTCAAGTCTTCTGTTACAGCATTTTAACCAGAATAAGGCAGTGTAGAGGCAAAGCTAAGGAAATACAAACTGAATTTTGACCAATCAAATCACACGTTAATCAGAGTTTTACTGCAAAGATAGTTGCTGAAGAGAGCATTGAATGCCATAAGCTGCTCATCATTGAACTGAAGTTTTAAGAAAGCCTTCTCTGTCTTCTAATTTATTCTAGGGCATCTTGATGTCATGGCACAAAATGATGAATACCATTGGTGCAGAAGGCAGAGTTATGGTGAATGTAAACTCAAGAAGCTTGTGTCATGCTGATCCAATGGTCATATGCAAGACTGCACATTCTCTTTCCCGCTGCTTTGTTGCTGTTGGCTTCATTATGTGAAAAAGTATAGCTGATATAATGCATACAAAGGAGTTGTGTCATTCAAATGTAGGACATCAGAAAACCTAGGTTTTACTGAAGACACAAAATTTCCAAGCTTGTATAAAGAGATGTTGAAAGACCACCTGACATTGAGGGAAGAAGGCTGTGTTATTAATCAGTTCTGAAAAGAAAAAAAAATCTAATGAGAATCCTGACAAAAGCACTGTGATAGAAAGTGAAGCAATACAGAGGTGAGTTGGTTCATGTGCCTTAGAAATAGCAAACACTACAAGGGAATATCCAGAAAGGAATTAAGAATTGGCAAGGCACCAGCTGTATTCACCCCATCCAGCAAGATGTGGCTGTTGAAAATCTGAAATTTAAAGGTCAAACTCAGATCCTGAACTTTAAAGTTCTGCCCTGCCATGTGAACATGGTAGAAATATGCTGGAGCTATAGGTAGGCATGTCCATGTCTGGCAGGGTAACAGCATTGGGAAGAAAAGCAAAGTATTACATAGAATTCCGTGCTCTGGGTTTTTTTATGTGATCAAAGTACAACTTCTCACCTCTGGCACTCACCAGAAAAGAATGTGAAAGTATCTGGGACTTGGGATGAAAAGAAAGTTGTGCTTACATTAGGAAGAAGCAAAGGAGTGGAATAAACTTGGTGTTTGTTCAAGTTCCTTCAACCAGCAGGAGTGACAGTGTCTGGGGCTGAGAGCCATCAAAAACTGGGAAGATGATCTGTCACTGCACCCCTGCTCTGCAGAGAGGGATGACACCTTTCCTCATTCCTTTTTGTTTTCATGGTTATAGCCCTGCTGGGAATGGTGTTACGTTCCTCTCCAAGGTCTAACTCAGCTTGACCGTTGGCAGTTCTCAATGTGCTGAGTGTTCTGACCCTGAGCATGATCTCACTTGTAGAAGACACTTTTTCCCCTCTTTCCACCTAGCTCTCAGCTCATCTTAATGTGCAGGTTTGTGGTTTTCCAGAAGGCTCCTGGCACTTTGGTTTGATCAGCTTAAGATTTCGTTTACACTGATGCAGGTGTGATGTGGGCTTTGGCAGCGCAGTCCCTGGATCCAGGATAATTTTTTAGAGCATATTGGATACTGGGCCAGCTCCTTCACTCTGACCTGTGTTGTGTGTTACACTGGTATGGAAGCTATTTCAAGGTGTACTAGGCTGCCAGATCAAAGGTGCAGAAGGAAAAGATGTGCCAGAGAAAACTGTTTTCTCAAATCTTTAACCAGTTGTCCCCAGGGAGCTGCCCCAGGCTCAGGAGTACATGGGGGGAGGATGCCGAGCAGTCAGGTTGTCCCACAGTCTGAAGAATGGATTTCTCCTTGATCCTTATTTCATAAATTGCAGTGACCCTACATTCAGTCTGCCTGAGGACCTGGACTGTCTAGCCTGGGTGCTATCATCTGCATGTCATGATGAAAGACAATTAAGCACTGCATCGCCAGTCAGTCAAGGAAGGGGATGGTCCTGCTCCGCTCTGCACTGGGGTGGCCTCACCTTGGACCCTGCGAGAAGTTCTGGGCACCACAATATAAAAAAGACATTAAGCCATTAGAGAACATCCAAAGGAGGGCCATGAGCATGGTGAAGGGCCTGGAGGGAAAGCTGTGTGAGGAGTGGCTGAGGTCACTTGATTTGTTCAGCCTTGAGAAGAGGAAACCGAGGGAAGACCTCATTGCAGTTACAACTTCCTTGTGAGGGGAGGTGGAGGGGCAGGTATGGATCTCATCATTCTTGTGATCAGTGACAGGACTGGAGGAAATGGCGTGAAGCTGAGTCAGGGAAGGTTTAGGTTGGATATCAGAGGGTGGTTGAGCACTGGAACAAGCTCTGCAAGGAAGTGGTCACAGAATGAAGCCTGATAGAGTTCAGGAAGTGTTTGGACAACAGTCTAAGGCACATGGTGTGACTCTTGGGGTGCCCAGTGCAGGGCCAGGAGCTGGATTTGATGATCCTGATGGGTCCCTCCAACTCAGTATATTCTATGAATAAATTAAAACCAAGTCCCCCAAGTCCAGAATGGATTTTGGCACCCAGTGCTGGGCTCAAGTAAATTCTCAGGCTGAAGCCTGTGAAAGGGTGGATCAGGGCCCCAGATCAATCTGTGGGAGACTTCAAGTATATGCTCACGTACTTTAGCTGCTGATTTATTTTTTTATATTTTATTTTTTAAATTTTGACTTAAGCTGTTCAAGCTGGGGATGGATGTTTGTGGGATTACTGGTGAGGGGTGTGCAGCAGCTGGCCCAGGGTATGCTGCTGTTGGCAGGTGTCTTCCTCAGTGCCACAGTATGTCAGCTTGGTGGCAGCGTCTGGGAAATGGCCAGCTCTGCAGTGTGTACAGCTATCCCAAAATGGTAGACTGAATTTAACTCCACACAGCTCTGTCCTGTGACTGTGTGTCCTGGGAAGAGCCTCTGGAATCACGTTCCCTTTGCCATGCCACCTCATTGACCTGGTGCTTTCCTGCTAGAGAGGGATAATCTCTGAGGAAAATGGTAGGGATTTAGGCACAGTCCCTAAATAACTTGTATTCTCTCCTGTCTGCAGTGCAGCCTAAGGGTGTGATGGTGCTTGTTTCTGGAGAGGTGGAGCATCTTAGCCATGTGTAGGCCTGAAAGGAAGGGGGAGGAAGGTAGCGTGCAGCTACAGAGCCCGGCTGCATTGGGCATCTCTGGACACTGTATAAAATGTCAGTGCAGATTCTGGTACAAGATGTTAGTACAGGATTCCATTGCATATGTGGAATTACAGTTGTCTAGTTTAGAGATTGCTGTGGAAGAATGAATATTTTGCATCAGTTTAGGTCCTTGCAATGTCAAGGAGTTGACCTGCAGTATTTTCCGAGGTCAAGTATCATTACCAAGTATTTTCTTGTTCTTTTCTGTCACCAAATGAGCACGAGTCCATTTCATCAGGTAGTATCACTTCACATGAGAAGTTACTTGTCTGTCTTTCCCTGTCTTCTCCTTTTCATTCTTTAACGACCTTATGCAGATCACCTTCCCCCTGCCCCACTTCCTCTCTCATAGCTGTACTCCTGGCACTGCTGAGCACTGTCTTGCTCTCCCCTTTCTGGTCTCCTAAGGGATGACTGGAGCAGAGGGCTTGATTCCTGCTTGCCACCTCTTTATGGTTTCTGTCTTGCTGCACTTGCTTTCCATGCACTTTCTCAAGTCCTGTTGGTCACAGCTGAGCAAACCCTGCCAGGGGACATCTTATACTGACACCTGGACCTCTTCATTGGTAAATGAGACTGTATGACAGCTCGCAGCCCATTGCAGTTAGTAGGCACTCTGCTGCAAATCCTACTGTCTTGTCACAGCAGTACAGCTTGCACAGCACCCATGCTGGAAGCTGAGGAGCTTGCATTAGCCTCTCTGCCCTTGACTAGCCTGTATGCTTGTTTTTGCTTCCCTTCTGCTGCTTGTCTCTGGTTCCTTCACATTAATAAATAGATTAAGTAATCTCCTGGGTAAAGGGATGTGCCAAGGAATCCTTAACTTCTCTGTTTGTCATGATAAACCCTGTTCAGCTTGCTCCCACTGACTCTACTTGAGCAGGGTGGCTGGACCAGGCAATTTCCAGAGGTCCCTTCCAGCCTCAACTGTTCTGTGACTCTGGGATCCAGCAGTTCTATTTCACATGCGGCTTTACTCAAGTTTTCAGCCCAGTACTGACATAGATCCATCATCCCAGGATGGCAAGTGCTGAGCAGCTGTGGCAGCTGGTTTGGCAATGTGTGTGTACGTGAGTCTGCTTAGCACAACTGTACTGCCTGGACCAAAAGTCTGTATCGCCTGTTACCTGGTCTCTCAGTAGATGAGAGGAGATGCTTTGGAAAGAACAGGGCAAGTGAATGTTATCCCTCATTTAATGCTCCTGCTTGCTCTGACACATGGTGCTATGGGAATTTATGCAACTGTTTGCTGAGTCCTGCCTTGTGCCTGACTCTTGTGGTTGCAGGAAGCTGCACAGTGAGATTTTGGGTCCACTCCTTCAGCCTGTTTCTCTCTCTTGACATTGCTGGTTCTTATCCCTGCTGTGTTGGTGCCTCCTGCACAGGGGCAGAATGGGGTGGATGCCTGGAGGCTCTTACAGTGTGCTGGGACTTGTCTGGCTGGGCAGAGCAAGGAGAGAAGTGCACATGCACTAGGACATGGTTGAGTTGAAGAAGAGAGGCAAATGGCTGCTATGTGGACAGAAGTTGACTTTGCATGTTGTAACTTCTGAATAGGTAACTTCTGAGTGTCCCAGGCCAGTTACACAGCAGGGATGTACTTGCATTGCAGCCAACAACCATCTGTTCCCATGGCTTGTGGACTGATGTAATGGCTGCAGTTCTATGGACTTCCCATTTTAGGTTTAATTTAATTTTTTTATCTCTTTGGTGCTTGTTCTTTGTATTTATTGATAATTCCCTTTCTCCTCCCTATAACTGACTTGCTGAAGTTTGCCCTGATCCTGTTCTTACTTATACTGTAGCTTTTTTTCTTTCATGAAAGAAGCCTTTAGAACCTTGCACCATTTCCCTTCCCCTCCAGCCTTTGTTTCCTCATGTCTGTACTGGGAGATGTTTGTAGAGTTACAGTTTTTTTTCTTGCAGTTTTATCCATGGTCTTTCTGTACTGTGGCCCAGCCCTGACCAGTGGGCTGAGCCTACCCAAAATAAATCAATCCTAGGGCATATTATGGTCCTCTTTGTGCCATTTTTTTCTTGTACTAATAATCCACACATTAATTAATCAATCAAAACTCAGTTAAGAGCAAATCTTGACCTGCAGTACTCCAGAGAAAGGTGTCCATGGGATCACATCACTGTCATTGCAGCCGGCTCCTGTTCTTCTGGTGCTTTGCCTCTCAGGTCTCTTCTCTTCCTGATCTACACCCCAGTAGCCTATTCTTCCTAGCAGGATTCGTATATTTTGGTCTCTATCATACAGATTCTGCTTATTCTCTGCCTTTGCCCTTCCTGGGGGAGAATGTCTGCCTTCCTTGATGCATACCCCTGTAGGTGATGGGACTGTAGCATGAGTTTGGCTTGTGCAGTGTCATGAGGCCCTGTAGCTGGGTTGTAATGGGATGTCTCACTCCCCCTCCAGCCTACGAAGCTGTTTTCCCTGCTATGATGCCAGGGCAGATCCCTGACCCGTCGCTGACGGCTGGCGCGCTGCCTGGGCTCGGCCCCTTGACAGGACTGCCTGGCACAGCCCTGACTGCCGAGGAGCTGAAGTGTGCCGACATCCGCAACATCGGGGCCATGATCTCACCACTCCACTTCCTGGAGGTGAAGCTTGGGAAGAGACCCCAGCCTGTCAAAAGTGAGGTGAGTATTGGGGACTGCTGGCTGCAGGTGGCCCTGTAGGGCTGTTGTCTGCACCTGCCTGGGTTTCCCTCTTGCCTATGCTTGGCTGTCCTACCAGGGTAGCCAGCAGCGTGTTTATAAGCACATCACCAAACAGGCAGCTGACATGCACGTGTGTTGGCAACTGCTCCACTAGCTGCCTCTTCCTCCTGCCTGACCTTCTGTCCCTGGCTGGCAGTGGTGGCCTCAGTGTCACAGACCTGACTGGTCCCATGCAGCCATTGGCAGCCAGCTGAACTCAAACCTGGCCTGTGGAGTGGGGTCTGGTGCAGCCAACATGTCCGTAGGTTGGGGCATGCACCCAGAGTAGAAGTCACACAACCTGTCATCCGTGTCAACAAGCCATTGGTGCTTCTGGCATTGGTGTTGCCTGGCCAGTGGGGGTGAGCTATGTGGTCAAGCGGTGTGGAACAGTGACTCAGCCTGTGTCAGAGGCACTGCTGGCTGGGAGCTGCCCCTGCCCCATTGCTTGGGGTGGGCCCTGGCTTCACCTTTAGTCTCCTGGGATAGGTTTCTGCTTGGTACGACAGGCTGCCATGTCAGAACTGGCTGAAGGGACTAGGGAGATGCTTGGTCAGTGTTTCCCATGTGTGGCTGTCCCACGTGTTGGTTGTCCAGTGTTTGACTGGCTGTATTGGTGGTGAGTGTTTGCACCTCCTACTGCCTGCAGATGGAGCTGGGAACCCACCATTTCAAAGGTCCCATGTTGGTGAGGGCAGTGGCTGCTGTCAGAAGATCTGATAAACAGCCTTCTGAACAGAGCATTTGCTCCTGTGTGAGGTTACCTCAGATGATGCCATGTGAGGATGGGGTGATGTGTGTTCTCTGGAAGCATGAGCAAGGAGGTACTAGGTGATGTGAAAAGTTGCCTGTGATGAGCTGTGACCTGAAGAGGGTAAAATAGCAATTCCAGGGAGCAACTCACTCTCCAAATGGTGCTGACATGTGATTTAGCCCAATTCTTTTGGCAGAAGCTCAGCAGCAGCCAGGCCCACCTGTGCAGAGCATCTCTGTTCTTTCCCCCCACCCCATGAGGTGGACTTCTGCAGGTAGAACTGGTATGATGTAGTCCATCTGATCACCTGGCACAGGAGCTCTGTTCCCAAGAGAGTGTCTAGTCAGCTTGTGCGCCTTGGAGATCACCTGGGAAGGACTAGGCAGCTCTGCAATGGCAGAAGCTGTGGCTAGGATACTGTGGGAGGCCCTAGGGGGTGCTAATGGCTTTGGTTCCTCTATGGACAAAGCAGGATTTGCAGCTGAAGCCAAATTCTCTTCCAAGCCCTTGGTCTGGGTATCATGCAGCAAATGGGGTGCAATGCCTGCCTTGCTTCATAGGGTGACTCTGTGGCTATGCCATCTTTCTGGGCCCAGCTCATTTACTGGGGCATTTCAGGCACCTCTGAGCTGGCCCTGCAACAGCTTTGCTTTTTATGGGCATGGGTGTGTTATGTCACTGGCATCCGTGTAACAGGGACAGGACAGTTCTGCCCCACAGCAGATACTGGAATTGCTGAGTGTCCTCTGAGCCAGCTGTTTGAGGCACAATGTGGAGGAAAGATAAGAGGAAATCCACTGGCAGCCCCTGCACAGCTACCTTCCGTGCAGCTGGTTCCTCCTCTGCATGGCCTGTGAAGCTGAGGAGTTGAAGACAGCAAATCATGCTGCCCTTGGCAAGGCTTTGCAGCAAAAGCCTGAGGGAGCTGAAGCAGTAGCTGCTTATCCCATGAGTAGCCAAGAAGCTGCCCACGCATAATTTTGCAATGCAGCCTGCAGCTGCTTTCCTCTTGCACGGATCTAGAGCCTAGGAACACTGGGTGCCGGTGTGCCACTCTCTGTGTGGTACCTGGGAGGACAGGGTGCTCCCCATGAGCCTGGGCCAGGCAGATCTCTCTGCTCTGCTGGGGTCACCAGCTTCTCCTGGCGTTGGGGTGTTAGTGCCTGGGGACACACATAAAAGCCACCCAGTGGGTGTTGGGTAGTGGCTTCTCTGTAGGGTGATGGACAGCTCCACTGGGCAAGCTGCACTTCTCTTGGGGCAACTGTAGACAGGTGCTGCCAGGCTCCTCCACCACTGAATCCCACCTGGGGTGCTCCCTCTGGGTCGGAGCCCTGCTCCTCAGGCAGATTATCACCTCAGCCTCTGAGGCTGCTGACTGTAGCAATTCAGGATGCATCCCCAGACCGTCTATCCACAGGGATCCCCTGGAGCTCAACTGCTGAGACATGCTATTGGGTGATACATCACTGTCCCCTGTACCTCTTAATGATGTCCTAACCCTCAGCACCAGGGCCATGTCACATTTGTGAACTGAAATCAAGCAGAAGCAGATGGGGAAAACCTGCTTTCTTGAAGAAGACGACTTCTCTGCCCTGAGAATTTGTGTATTTCCCATCCCTGGAAATGTTAAAGACTAGGCTGGACGGGGCTTTCAGCAACTGCTCTACTGGAAGGTGTCCCTGCCAGTGGCAGGGGTGTTGGATCTTCTAGGTCTCTTCCAACCCAAACCTTTCTATATTTCTATGAAGCTACAGGAGCTGTGGTCAAAGAGCAGAGCCAAGAGTTCAAGCTACTTCTGTCTGTGCAGAGCTACCTTTCTTGAGCATCTGTACTCCATCTAAAGGACACAGACTTTTTCTGGACCCTCTGTAGGATGAAGGTGGGGTCAGAGACAGGTCCCATACTCTGTAATTCTGGTTGAATGGACCAGCAGGGCATGGAAATGTCAGGCAGTTCCCAGGGCTGGTGCAGCTGCAGGTTGCTCTTCCAGTTCCTGTTACACCCCAGGATGCACTTTTGCAGCAAAGTTTGGGGGTGTTTCTTGAGCTTTGGAACTGTGACCACATGTTACCTCTATGCACCCTCCTAGTAATCTTGAACTAAAAGGCCAAGAAGCTGTCTTAGGGGTAGATGAGTGGTTCGTAAATGTGCAGAGGGGAATTACATCTACCCTGATGTCCATCTGCTCTTAATTTCTGTCAGGAAATTTTGTAAGACCTAGCAGTGGAATGTAGAGTTAGAGCCTTCCTGATAACTTCTGCTAACACCTGTCACGTCTAAGTTATGTGGGTGCAGTGTAAGCTGTCCATTTCTGACTGGACTTGGGGGTATCAGTGCAGTTCCCATCCTAGTTCTCCCAAGTGTGGTACATTGGTGCTCCATAACACTGCTTTGGCAAAGGAATGGTGGCAGTCTGGCCTTATGGGAGTCTGTGCATAGCTTGTGCTGGCTTTGCTTAATATTTTAGCCCCAGCTAAAATAGCAACTTTGGTGTAATGCTTGGAAAGTAAGGTAGAGAAGATGCAAAACCTATTAGTGCTATAAAGCTTGGGCATTGCCTTCTGCAGTATGCATGCTCTGTATTGGACATACAGCTTACTTAAGCTACCCCTTCACCCTAACTTTGCTGAGTCCATGTTTTGTCCAGTCCTTGTGCATCACATTGGGGTGTTTTGATTAGTGGGTTTTGGACTTGGTGACTGTTAGCAGTGGGCACAGTTTACTGTGGATGATGGCACCTGCAGCCTTCATTACCATCAGGCACTACTGGTGCACCTACATATGGGGTGGGCTGGTGGCCATCAGGTATCAGTTGATAGGAATGAGGCAGTTCAGTCTGACACCTCAAATTTCAGAGTCCCAGGCCAAATGTGGATGAAGACACTGGGGACTTTTTCTTCTCTGTCCATGCTACAAAGTATAACCTGACTTCACTGGGCTTTCCAGCACTCAGATTTGTCTTGAAGGAGCTAGTTTGGGTTCTTGGATGTAGGCATGCCATAGACCATTTATGCAGGCTTTGTAGCATATATCCATAAATACTTCGATTATGGGGTTCCAACCCATAGGGTTTATTGGTGTAGCCTGTGTGGTTTGAGTCAGAGAGCGCAGAGAACTGAGTTATGGTGAACAGTGCAGGCACTGCTGTGTCCTGCTTCCTTACAGGGGGTGCAGCACCTGTGCCCACCTTACTGTGGGGGCCCTGTGACTCAGTGCTGAAGCTGCAGCATACAGTCCCAGGTATTGGAATGGGGCAGGCCCAGGTGGGGTATCTTTTGGGTTTTTCTGCCTCTCGTCCTTGGCTCTCCATGTGATGCTTTCAATGTCTGTGCTCACAGAGCTGTGCCTGTAGATGTCTGCGTGACAAATTGCCCGTGTTTCTGGGAAGGGGCTCTATTGTCTGTCTCTGCCCTCTGTCGGGGAGGGAGCAGCCCTGTGAACAGTTGTCTGTCCTCTGCCAGCCATGTCCTCAGTTGTGGGTACAGATCTCTCTCTCTCTGTGTTCCCACAAAGTGGAGTTAGAGGCTGTAGCAGCAGCACACCTGGTTCCTGCTGAGAATTAAATCATATCACTGGTGGCCCGTGACTGGGTGGCTGCCACATTGCCCTGCCAGAGGTGAGGCTGCCAGGTGCTCACCCCTACCTCCTGCCCTGACCCACGCCTGCTGGCTCTGATCTGGGTTTTTCTGTCTTGTTGTAGCTGGATGAGGAAGAAGAGAGGAGGAAAAGGCGCCGGGAGAAAAACAAAGTAGCAGCAGCACGATGTCGTAACAAGAAGAAGGAGAGAACGGAGTTCCTGCAGCGGGTGGGTGCCCCGATCTGTCCCAGGGCAGAGCAGGGACCTCCCTAGAATGGTGCTCCAGCTGCAGGCAGCATTGCCTCCTGAACTGCCACTCTGCCTTGCTTTACTCCAGTGCCCTTATCTGGGAAAATACAGCCCCCCCTTTTCATGAGGCTGTGAAGGTGGTGGCCATGTATGTGTCCAGGCAGAGCTTACCTGTGGTACCAGGACTGGAGAGGGCTGGAGGTGGGCTCTGGGCTTGGGGAGAGAGAGGAATGATAATGTCCCTGCCTCAGTGCTGGAGCAGGAGCACCCATATGAGTGTGGCACAGAACAGGTGCTGGCAGCATGCTGGCCCCTTTAACGAAGTCCTAAAGATTTTCCCACTCAGAGGCCAGATGCCCACTCACCTGTGACCCCAAGGCAGAAAAACTGTCACAGCACCTTGCTGCTTTTCTGCAAAGAGTGATGAGACATGGGGAGATGACACAGCGTGGGACAAGGAGTCATTTCACAAGGGCAGATCCTTACAGATGGAGTGGGTGAAAACTTAAACATGGGTTTGTTCCCAAGCACCTTACCAGACCATGGAAAGCAGACAGGCAGAGGTTTTGCTGTGGTGCAGCAGAGACCTGCCCTGGATGGTGGCTGTGTATTTCCCTGTGGTGGCACTGGGTAGCACAAGGCAGCAGGGCTGGGGATGAGCTGCCTGGAGGGATGTGGTGCCTTGGCAGGTCTTCAGTCTGCTCCCCTGCCGCAGGGGCTATGGGGCAGCACTGAGCAGAGGTGGCTTGTTGGCCAAATTGGTTCTTATATCTTTTCCTGGTAGATAAAGTCACATGCGGTTGTGTTCCTGTTCTGCTAGGAGTCTGAGCGTCTAGAGCTCATGAATGCTGAGCTGAAGGCCCAGATAGAAGAGCTGAAACAGGAGAGGCAGCAGCTCATCCTGATGCTGAACCGGCACCGTCCCACCTGCATCGTGCGGACAGACAGCATCAAGACGCCCGAGAGCGAAGCCAACCCACTGCTAGAGCAGCTAGAGAAGAAGTGAAGGTGGCACTGGGCTAGGAGGAGGAGACAATGGTGCAGGATCTTCCAGGGTCTCTAATGTATGTACTGTATGAAGAACTGTGCACCCAGGCCTGGTGCAGCCAGGACCCAGTGGACTTCCTTGGGAACTATGAACCAAACATGGGAACAGAGAAGATCAGGAACCTGCCAATAATTGTACTCTGAGGCTGAACCTGGGAGCAGTGCTGGTGGTGCCAGTGAGGGCAACCTCCCTGTGATACCTCATCACGGCCCTTCAGCTTGCTCTCAGCCCTGGGACCCATGATGCCACAGCATGTCCAGCAAGGACCATGCAGCCTGTGGGTGGCAGGGGCTGCAGGCTGAGGAGTGGCAGCTGTGCGGTGCCTACCAGCACCCTGCCCAGAGGCTGCCGCTGCTCCTGGTGCATGCTCCGGAGGGAAACCCAAACCCAAGAACCACAAACACTTGATGCAGCCCCGTCTGGTGGGCAGGCCTGTCGGGGCTTGATGGCGCAGGCGCCCCCCCACAAGCACACTCAGTATAATGTTTACAGCCCAGCTGTCCGTGTCGGCCGTGCTTTTGAATGCACATTTTTACACTTTTTTAAAGTATTTTTTACAAAGTTTTTATACAGTGATCTCTATATGGATTTATATAATCACTAGATGTGATCCCATAGAAATGTATGTTATAATGGTTTGTTTGTTACAAACACATATGCCACAGTTATCTCCATTGTGTTACTTGTCTGGTAGCATCCAGCTCCTTTCTTGGCATGTTGGGAAGGGGGCCCGAGCTGCCCTCTGCAGTGGTGTCGCTACCCTCTCCATCCATGTATGTCCTTCATAATATTCAGTTCTGTATCTCTCAGTAAATGTTACCTTTGCTTATGCTGTCCTCCTGTAGCTCTCTTTGGGTTAGCACTGTGGCCCCATCTGCCAGGGCTGAACAGGCCAGGTGTGTTCCTGGCTGAGTGGGATGGTGGAGCAGATCCCAGAGCTGGTTGTGGTGTTAGCAACTGTGGGCCAGGAGAATTCAACCTAGAAAAGCTGGTAACCTTGGAGGCTGCTCTGACTATTGTCAAGCAAGAAGCAGCTCAGTGCTGCACCAAAGAGGATAGGCTGGCATGGCTTGCAAGCTGGAAAGGCAGAGGGAGACCATCTCATCCTTAACTGGTCTTTCTCATTTCAGTCCCAATACAGCAGTTTGAACTCATTTCAGGGATGAGAAAGAGACAGGGGAGCAATCACCATGTCCTTATGGTGATATCTTTATGTGCCTCTATGTTTCCTTCTGCCCAAACCATGGAGTTTGTGGTTCAGACCTGACCTATTCCTCAGCTGCTGTCAGGAGCCAATCTTCATACTTCGAAAAATGTGGTACCTCTGCCTTTCATCAAGCTCTGCTGAAAGGACAGAGAAAACATTCTGGGCCTCCTTATCTCTTCAGGACTTTATTTCCCTCTGCAAAGTGTCCATGGTAATATACGTCCTCTTTGGTGGTCAGTGGGGTTTCCTGTGGATATCAGGTGGTTGAGGCATCTTGTCCACAGGCATCTTGTGCTTTTTGCTCACCTGGAGAGCCTGTGTGCTCATCTCCATGCAGGAGAACTCTCACTCATCTGCCACCAGCCTTCCAGCAGCACTGGCAGTGCTGTGGATGCAGGCAATGGCCCTTCTCTGGCAAATAGCCACATTGCAGTAAAAATTTCTGCTATGAAAACAGCTGGCTTGGAAGAGAATAGAAGATGTCCTTTGAAACCATGTGTGCTAGAAGCAGCTAGCAAAGGCAGCAGCAGAAGAGTGATATCTTTGCATCAGTTTAATGCTCAACTATTCAAGCCAGGGCTTGTGCAGGAGCTGAATCCTAGCAATGCCCAGGTGTTGGAATGAGATAATCTGTAAGGTCCTTCCTAATCCAAACCAGTCCATGATTCTGTCACCCAAACCATCTTCTGCTGCATTCAAGTCAGTACCAAGAGGTTTGATACTCAAAGATTGAACCATTTCTTTTCAGGGGACTCAGTTCAGCTATGACACAATGAAGTTAAAGCAGAGGGTTTGGGCCTCTTCCCCTTTAAGCCATAACTTTTGACTATTGAATGGAAAAGGTTCCACCTCTGTGCAGTGCGCGGGAATGCAAACCCCTTCTGGTTCCTGTAGGACAGAGACTATTTGATGTTCTTGATTCTGGTAGCATTTGTCCTCTCAAAAGCCAGCCCCCACCCTAGCAGAGTTAAAGATTTTGCTAGGGGACAGGTGGTCCACTGGACAGGCTGGTGCATTACAGTGGCACCTCCTGGGCACAGGCAGGAGCAGAAAGCACATGCTTGGAAAAATCAACGGACACTTCTCAAAGACCGGGCAGCCACCTCCTGGCCATCCCACACCAACACATCATGTGCTAGGTGCATTGTGAACCATTACCGGAGCAGAGCTGAAGGGATCTCGTACTTCTGGGACAGAGCTCGGTGCCGGTGATGCTGTAGCTGGTAGGCTGGTAGTTGTGGGACTGCTGCCATCTCCACGTCCCCGGTCCAGCCAGTCGCCGGGCTGCGTCCGTCATCGTGGTGGCGCACACACATGCACACACAGATCCCTCCCGTCGATAGCTGTAGCGGGTGATAGAGCCGCAGTTGGTGGCCCTGGGCGCAGGAGTCCTGAGCAGAGACAGTCGCTGCTGGCATACAGCTTTAGTATCGCTCGCTGGCTGCTCCAGCCAGAGGTTGGCCGTGCTCACCCAAACCCGCACACGAGGTTTCTGGAGACAGGCGCGCAGGAGCCGGCCGGCGGGCGGGATGCGGCAGGGCGCGGGCGCTGGGCACCGAGCAGGGGCGGCCGGTCCCGTTCCCTCTGCCACCATTGCCGGCCGCTCTCGGGCCCTCGCTCCTCCCCGGGCACGGCCGCCGTGCGCTCCGGTGGGGCGGGAGGAGGCAGTGGGAGCTGGGACCGCCGGCAGGAGG
>VZTX01008883.1:0-15448 GCA_013400915.1 Pardalotus punctatus | reverse complement strand
GGGCTGAGCTGGGAGAGCAGGGGTCGAGCTGGGAGGGCAGGGGTCGAGCTGGGCTGCAGCAGCTCCCAAAGGCTGCGGTTTGCCGGGGATGGAGCCGCAGCACTCCCGGGAATCTCCCACGAGCTCCCAACAACACCAGGACCAGAACAGCCCATCCAGGGCTGCCGTTTCCTTGGGAAGCCATCAAGGGATTGAAAAGATCCCAAAAGCCACCATCTTCCCCAAAACTGCCCGGGCACAGCTCTTACCTGCTCCTGGGAAAAGCAGTTCTTCCTCCAGCAGCTCCTGCCGGCTCTGCCTCCCTTCCCCAGCCCTTCCAAGGGATTAAACCTTCTCAAGTCCTGAGTGAAGCCAACTGGGCCAGTGCCCCATGCAGCCATTAACCCTTGCTGGGCACGGGGCCACCTGCAGACCCCACCTCAGCAGCCTGGCAGAGACAAAACCTCCTTTTCACCGGGCAGATTTACTGCTGGGGCTGTGTGGAGCCAACAGTGGGAGAAGACAGCAAAAAAATGATTTTCAAGTGTAGTCACAATGTCAGTAAAAGCCTTTGCATGGATTTGGTCTGACTGGAATTAAATTCGTGTCTGTGGCAGGGCTGCTCCACTCCCAGCTGCAAGCACCAAAATGCTCCTGGAGTGGCCCATGGCTGGGTTTTCCGGGAAAAGAGAATTGTGTTCTGTTCTAACCTCAGTGCAGGTTCTGCTCCATGACTGGGCATGTGAATACTGATACAGTAATAAATAGGGAGTAATAATAAAGTTATCTACCCCTGATTACTGAGTTTCATGAAGGATGCCTGAACATTTGATAATTATGTACGTTTTTAATACTGTGAAGCAGTGGTTAAAAAGAATAATAATAATTTTTAAAAATGAAAAAAGATTGCTTCAGCTCAATTTTACGAGCAAATTTTTCACAGGCAATTCTTTTCCTTCACTCATGGCAGCCATTGCCAGGGCTCCAAAGCTGCAGAGAAAGCTTTTTTTGATGACAGTCCCAGCATTCTGGGCTACTCCTGTTTCATTTACCCAACTAATACAATTTCATCTTATATCAGCTCAGAATCTATTTCTCCAATTGACTTGAAACTGCTGACAGAAAAAAAAAAAGTGAAAACTTTGCAACTTCATCCGCACTTCCCTTCTGTTTTCCAAACAATTCCAATGAAGCAACCACAAACATCCCTGAAATTGGTGAACAAAGATGAGTGTGCAGAATTTGAACTGCGCTTTAAATGTGATTGTGTTCAGGGTCTGTCCCTGTGATGACAATAATAAATAAAGGACCTTGCTGTGCACAGGTGGGTGAAGTTGGTGCTGCATCACCTGCTCACACTGGGATGGGATAAAAAAGAAATTTGGACTTTGTGTCTTTCCGGTTTAAAGTCAAATCTCTGGTGCTTCCTGTGCAGGAGGCTGCTTTCCTCTGCCCTTCAGCAGGTGACAGCTTTAATAGGAAATGATGAAGTCAAAGCAGAGAGTGGTGATAAGAGGTTTATTCTCCTTCGAGGCTTTTGGTAATTTGTTTTCAGAAAATGACACTTTTTAAAGGAATTCGTTCGCATCTTCAGCCTCCGTCAAGGCTGCTGCAGAATTTCCTGTTGTTGTGTTCTCAGAACTGCTGAAGTTGCCAGTAAAGGCCAGGGTGTGTTATCCAGAAGAGGTGGAGTCTGTAGCAAATCCAGATTCTGCACAGAGATTCTCGAGGAGCGTGTGACTGTGCAGAATTCAGAGCTATTCCATCTCCAGCCTCACCTCAGCCCCCACAGCCACAGCCCCGCCGTGTTTGTCTCCTGTCACCCCGTCCTTTCTGTGTAGGAAACCATGGATTTTGCTGCCTGAGTGCCTTCAAAGGCAGCTGTAAACATTCACATAGAAAAAGGCGTTAAGGTGGTCTTGGAAGATGCTCTGGGTGCAGAGCTGTGAAACACAAACCCTGCAAGTCAGGTCCTGGTCTCAGCAGGAGCAGCTCCAACCCCAAAAGTGAAGGATCTCGTACTCAAAAGGGGCAGGATCCTGTCAGATTCCCGGCTGGAATCTGGCACTGCAGCAGCCTGGGATAGAGGAAGCTGTCCCTGCCCATGGCAGGGGTGGCACTGGATGATCTTGAATGTCCCTTCCAAGCCAAACCCCTCTATGATTTTGTGATCATATAATCGAGTACCCAGAGCAGATTTTTATTTGAAAATGACTTAAATACCCTTACTGAGGTAATTCCAGCAGTCAGCAGATCACAAAACCCTGCTCTGCTAACACCCCCTGGCTCCCACCCAGCACCTCCATCCCAGTGTGGAACCCTGGGGTCGGCTCCCTGGGCTTTGCATGCCCTGATTTCGTTACAGCTCATCTCATGGAGCCTGTGCTTTGCATGCCCTGATTTCGTTACAGCTCGTCTCATGGAGATGAAACCTGATTTTAAATTTTTTTTTAATTTATTTATTTTTTTGTGGAGCAAAGCTGGATCGAACGAACCCAGTTCTTCTCCCATGCTGCCCTAACCAGGGGTGCACAGGAGTCCCTGGTCCTGCCTGGGGGTACAAGCAGGGGTTATGAATCAGGTTGGAAATCTGTGAGCGATCACCACTGACTGACATCACGTTCTAGGGCACGGGAGGGCAGCAGAAATTGCCATTAGAGCTGAAAAACCTTTGCTCTGTGCTCTCTGTGCACAGAACCAGCAGCACATTTGGGCTGTGCACCCCAAACCTGCGGCAAAAATACCGCTGAACTACAGAGGCTTTTCACCTCTGTCCTCTCTGGTTAGTCAGAAACGTAATTCTGCAGGATTTCCAGAATTCTCCCTTGGTTTCCAGTTATAATCTTCACTCAAACAAAGAGAGAATAACAACTATTCCCTCCACATCAGGGTTTGTGTGTGCTTCTTTATGCCTTAATGTCACATCAATCATCAGACCACGGGGACGTAAATAATAAATAATGAACTTTGTTTGAAAATTGAAGTAGCAACTGATCTTTTTTCCAGAGGATAAGTATTAGTTTATTTAAAGATAAGGATGTCAAAATATACAGTATTGTATAATTAAGATCAGCGTGGATTAAAATGTCAGGCCCACGGTTCCCTGTACAGGCTAGGACTGAATGAACAGAAATCTTAATTTTCTGTAAAATTCATTAACTACAGTTATTACAGGAGTCTTGTGAAGCAGAGAGCTGCCTGGCCAGCTTTGATTTTGGTTTTTATTAGGATTAATTACAAGTATGGATATAAACAAATATCAGAATAAACAACTAAGTTTCCTATGATCTAAGAAACATTAATCCCAGGCTGGTAGGTGCAGCCCGGCGTTAGGGGACGTGGGTGCCCTCTTGTGTTCCTATTAGAACCTTAAATAGCTTTTAATTTGTTATCCCACCTCACCCGGCCAAGAGAGGAGCTGTCTCAATCACGTCAAGCCTTTGCATTTTAGCGTTTTAATTTCCATTAATAACCAAGATGAAGCAGGACTTTATCACCACCGATTCTATTAGACTGAAGGGCTCAGCTCGAATTTCAGCTCTATTGAAAACGCACAAAAAGTGACTCGGCTGTTTTTCCACTGAAGTATGACATTTATCAAAGGGGATTTGTGTTTTTCCTGGCTGCCCTCGAGCTCTCGAAAGTGGAGGATTTGCTGCTCGCGCCTTGCTGCCCGCTCTGCATTCCTTCCTCACGTGCTTTGTTTTTCTGCCATTTATTTCATTCCCTGACTTACTCTCCCCTCTGCAGACTTCGAATCACCCCCAGCACCTTTCCCTAACACACAGAGAGATCTTGGCGACCTTCAGAGCCGCTTTCCAACGTGAAGGACCAAACCCCGCCAACGAGAAACCTCCAGCGACACCCCAGAGCTGGCTCGAGCCTCGGGCGTGCGATGACAAGCACGTGAAGGAAAATGAGTCTTTCCCACTGCCAGGAGCTCCCCAGAGCTGCTGAGCCCCCCTTCAGCAGCCACGGGTGGGCACTACTTGGATTTCCCAGCAGGGAGGATGGACACGGGATCCGTCTGCACCTCTGCGTCAGACATCCTCTTGGAACCCTGCGGAACGACAGAAACACCTTCAGCAACGTTCCCAAACAGCTCACAACGCTCAAATCTGCAATTTTATCTTAAAGAGTTTTGCTACCAGATATTTTCCACTGACTAACTCTCCCTGCTTTCCTTCATTTGACCTTTATTTAATATGCATGAGTATATGAGCACCATCTGTATCATGAGAACCGCACAAAGTTCCTGCTTGTGACTCTGCCTAAATGTGGGGGTTATTTTAATAGAATTCTCGCAACTGGCATGGGAACAATTGTTTTCAGGAACCGGGCTCACACACCCAAGCCAGGCTGCTGTGTGCCTGCAGTGTCGTAGTTCTGGCATAACTTTCTCTAAAATTTCCCTGCCCTGAATGCTTCACTGCAACCCTGCTAGGAGTCCTTCAGGCATGATTAATGGTGTATTATAGCCAGCCCCGCTCTGCTCTAGGTTAAAGGAACATTAAATACTTTTATGCATGACAGGTATTCGACAATGTTCGAGTGATAAAGCTTTTTTTACACTGCAAATATAATTCTGTGTTTGGAACCGGTCCAAGACACTAATCCAGCTTAGATGAAGGAAATGTATAGCTCTAGCTATACCAACTGCATTTTTTACTAACTGATAAAAAACTTGGCTCAGGTTTAAGGTGCTTGACCTAATTTTGCTGGCCTTGAAGCTGCCAAAACTTCAGCAAAACGGACCCACAGAACTGTCTGAGGTCACTGTTACCACGGTGCAGGATCAGTGCTGGTTGTAGCCACATGCCCGAATTATTACAAATTAAACAGAAAATCCAGCATGACAAAGCTGAAGGTGACTCCCTGTGCTTTCCCTAGGTTAGGAACTGGGCAGAACCATGAATTGTCCTTTCCTGGAAACCTGGTTCACACTTCAGCACGATTCTGTGTCACACATGAGAGTGCAAGGTCTCGACTTCCTCCTCCCCTTCAGGGAAGTAAAAACAGTGGGGTTTTTATACTGATTATGCTCCACCTCACTGATCTTCTTTTAATTTTTCACCTTGGAGAGCCTAAGTATGAAAAAGAGCAGCCAAAAATCACAGTGGATGGAAAAATCCCATCTTAAATTGACTGTAACCTTGTGCAGCTCAGCCGGCTGCAGTGGCTCTGCCTCCACTGATGTCGAGTTTGGAAGATGCTCTAGAGAAGAATAAAAGGGTTTGGCCATTTACATGGAGCAGCAAATCCGTCATGTACCCATCAAACAATGCTAAGTGAGTTACTCATCCCAAATTTATCCAGAAATGCAAAAAACCTACACATCAGGTAGAGATTTTCCACATTACAGGAGGGTTTCTACCTGAAACACCTTTCTGTAGCTGTTTCTATCTGAGCATGACGAAGTCACCTCTAGACTGATCTAGGACACAAGATGATACAATTTGCTTTTCCTCCTAGAAATGGGTGGGAGCAGGAGCCAGGAGGGGAGGCTCCTTCGGGCTAATCCCCGTTTTGACTGATTTAGCACTGGTTTTGTCACGTTGTTGGCTCGCCGCAGTCCCTGCTGCACCCATTTCCAGGGTGGGTGCTGATTCAAGCAGGAAGCTCTGAGCGTGATTCTCGTCAGACTGGAATTTCCGAGCCCCGTGTGGAAGACAGAATCTTTGTTCTGCCTTTTTAACGGACAAATCCCAGCTCTGCCCCGGCATTCAGGAGCTCGGGTACCACCAGCTCCCGGCTCTGGGACAGCGAGGTTGGAAAATGCTGTTTTGGGCAGAGCATCTTAAAGTGCACACACAGCAATGCCATGGTACTGGAATATATTTTTTTCCCCCAGATTTTGCTCAGGAGAAGCCTGGGTCAGCAGCAGATACTCTGATCAGAGTAAAGCCGAATACTTTCCACATGCTGAGCACTCCCAGCTCCTGACAACTGGAGTATGAGTTCTTCCAGCTCAGGAAACAATGTTATTAATCTTTTTTCCCCTCTTTCTTTTCCTTTCTAATCTAATCTTTCAAAGACTCCCTAAATACATTTGATACAGCTTATAAATTAATCTCTTTTACCACAGGAACAACCATGGACCTCATCTGTGCTCAAACCATGCAGTTGGGCAGTGATGCTGTTTGTTTGCAGAAGTGACTCCAGTTGTAACCAAACTTCCAGTGTTTTTAGCCAAACTTCCAGTGTTTTTAGCCAAACTTCCAGTGTTTTTAGCCAAAATTCCAGCGTTTTTAGCCCAGCTGGGAGCAGAGGCTGGAGCTGCAGTGCTCTCAGCTGCATTCCTGCACTGTGATATCCTCGTGCTCTGTGCCCTTTCCCAGGGGAATCGAGACTCAGGGAGGGTGGTGGTGAAAATATCTGCTCTTGAAAGAACAGGACAGGAGTTGATCAGTGAGCAGGAGTGGGGTGAGCTGCTGGATCCCCTCTTCAATAGCTCCTGCTCCCATTTGACCCTGAATTTTTCTGCTGAGTTGTTCCCAGACAATCAAGCTGTTATCTTGAAATGGCGTTGGTTGGTGTGTGTGATTTGATACTTTTAGATTAATGGTTACACCTTCCTGGGGCTCAGTCTGATCACCTAGGAGATGAGCAGATTGGTTTTTTAGCATTGCAGAATTAGTTTCTTAGCTCTTGGTAGTCTTGGGGATACTCAAAGAGAGGCAGTAATTTTCCAGGAGAGTTTTTCCATACACAGACCTCCTTGTTATGTGGTTTGTTGTCACTTTAAAAGGACAATAAACCGATCAAATCAGCTTTCCTGGTATCAAAAATTCCTTTTTTTAAGAGCCATCTCCTGTTAAAGGGAGAGGGGAGCTGCAGGAACACTCTTGGCGTCAATAATTGCAGCAGAAGATCAGGGACTGTACAGCCAAACTGAGGCAAACAAAAAAAAAAAACTTACAAAACACCTCAACTTCCTCTACGCTGAATCTGTGTTTTATTCCTCAAATGGTCTTTTTACCTCTCACACTCCCCTCCCTTGAACTAAAAGCTTTTTCTTGCCCTTTGAGTCTGAGACACCGTTCCTGCCTCTCTCTGTGTCTTTCATGAACTTTGAAGGGGTTTCCTCACTAGCTGGCACTCCTTCACGTCTGCTTTTCTGAAAGAATTTTAAATTTGTGTCTTTTGCTAAATTCTACAAAGGAATTTTGGATCTATGTTGGAATAATAACACCATGCAACAGCAAGTGTCAGTGTCAACAGAAAAAGCCTTTCTCACAGTGAGAATTGTGACAAGAGAGGGCTCTCAGTGCTGAATTTCAAGAAATCTCCAGCCCAGAGAAACAAACCTCTGTTCTGTCCATAAATATCCCATTCCACACGTGCATCAGTGCTGTGCACAGTGGAAATTCACCCAGAATTTGGAGGCAAAAGGGGTGAAAGAAAGAAGAAGGCACACGAGGATGGGTTTGGTAACTTCAGTCAGCTCACAGAGCTCTCTAAAACAACACCCTGCCCTTTTCACGTCACGTCAAGCAAAAAGATTTCTCCTCGTGGCTTCACTGAGAGCCAAGATAAATGGAAGCAAATTAAAGTGGGCAGTTCAGGTGAGCTCCAGCCCTTCCTTGCTCTGTTGAAACTCCAGGAAAATCCCCCTGATTCACACTGGACCAGCATTTTACCCCAGAACAACAGGGTCGTGGCTGAACTGTTGCTAATTTATACGGCAGGAAGTTATTTTTATCTTTTGTTCCTAATTGCCCTTGGAATATGTCGTTACTCTGATCATGCCAATCTCCCTGTGTAGGATCCACAGTAATTCTGTGAAATGTGTGCAAATCAAACCCTTCTTATGATGTGGAAAAGCATCTGTGTGTGTGAGTCACGCTGCTGTGCATGGCAGTCCCGTGTCCCACAGATTTTTAACTCTGTGACCATTTCAATCTCTGTTATTTGACTTTCCTTCTTGGATCGCCCAGCTCTCTTTCTATCCCAGCAGCCCTAAAAATGAGGAAGGGAGGAAGGAAAAACAAAGCTATATGACTTTCTCAGGGCAGCCAGATTCACTAGAAATCACTGCAAATAACACTTCACTTTCTTTGCATCACTTGAAAGTTGTGATGAAGCTTGGTTTTCACACAAGGTTTGCAAAAGACGCTAAAAATGACCCCACAGTGCTGTGGGTTCATTGCTGCTGTGGCAATGGGAGGAAAGAGGAGCAAGGAGCATCCTTTCCCATTGATGTAGCCCCCTGAACAAGTGGAAAAACCAAATTTCCATCTATTTAATGCCCTGTGGAATCGCCAGTTGTGTGAGCAAGGGCAAACCTAATGGAAACTCAGGTGGTTTTTTATGCTGAATTATTTCATCTCTACAATTCAGGTCGCAGCGAAGGGGGCATCGCAAATTTCACCTAAAATTTTGCGAAAAGCAAGAATTAAAAATACACTGTGCATTTGTTGTGTCCTTTAGTCTGTAACTGTTCGCTAACACGAGGTGCTTCTCTTGTGACCCCTGTGCTGCGTCCCACCCTCCCCAGCGGCCTCCTGTGATTTTTACCTTGCAGGGAATTTGTTCTGCAGGGAATTTGTTCTGCATGGATTTTGTTCTGCAGGGAATTTGTTCTTCAGGGATTTTGTTTGCAGGGATTTTGTTCTGCAGAAAATTTGTTTTGCAGGGATTTTGTTCTGCGGGGAATTTGTTCTGCAGGGATTTTGTGCTGCAGGGATTTCGTGCTGCAGAAAATTTGTTCTGCAGGGAATTTGTTCTGCAGGGGTTTTGTTTTGCAGGGGTTTAGTTCTGCAGGGAATTTATTCTGCAGGGGTTTAGTTTTGTAGGGGCTTTGTTCTGCAGGAATTTTGTTCTGCAGGATTTTGTTCTGCAGGGAATTTGTTCTGCAGGGGTTTAGTTTTGCAGGGATTTTGTTCTGCAGAAAATTTGTTTTGCAGGGATTTTGTTTGCAGGGAATTTGTTCTGCAGGGGTTTTGTTTTGCAGGATTTTGTTCTGCAGGGAATTTGTTCTNNNGTTCTGCAGGGAATTTGTTCTGCAGGGGTTTAGTTTTGCAGGGATTTTGTTTTGCAGGGAATTTATTCTGCAGGGAATTTTTTCTGCAGGGGTTTTGTTCTGCAGGGGTTTTGTTCTGCAGGGGTTTTGGTCTGCAGGGAATTTATTCTGCAGGGAATTTTTTCTGCAGGGGTGTCCCAGCCGCTCTGGGGCCGGCAGGTTCCTCTGGCAAACCAAGCCCACCTGCACTTTTCCTTCACAAACACCCTATAATTCACTCTGGGAACACTGAATCATCCCCATAGCCAATGCACAAACCCCAAAACCAGGGCTGTGGGAACAATCACAGCTCTCCCTGGGCAAACCATCCCTGCCTGACTCCATTACCTGAGGCCTCCATTTTCCTGCCTTTCCCAAAATCTCATTCTTTGGCCTAAATCCTGACGGCAAAGCTGCCGCATCAGAACACAAACCCCCCATGGATCAGAGCCCGCAGGCTGGGAGCTCAAATCAGCTAAAAAAGCAAAATAAACAAACATACAAGGCCTTTAAAAAACCCTCCGAGGGACTGCCTCTTCTCTGCCTTCTTGTAGGAGGTTTCCTTGGCGGCGTCCCCGTTGTGGATGGAGTCGCTGTCGGCTCCCGGCGGCTCCCGAGGCTCCGGCTGCTCCCGGCTCTCCTGCTTCCCACCCTTCTGCTTGCCCAGCTCCAGCGTGGGCTTCTTGTCCTTGGAGCCCTCCTTGCTCCTGTGGCCCCCGGGGTCGCTCTCGGACGGGGCCGGAGGTTTCTCCGTGGCGTTCAGGGTCTGGAGGGGTTTCAAAACAGGGTTGTGTTTTAGCAGGGAATAGAAAGGGTTTGGAAGGAGATCCATAGGGAAAAAAAAATAATAAAAAAATGAAAGGCCACCTGGAAGGGAGAAATCCTGCTGTCCAGCAGGTTTTCATTTGCAGAGGTTGGGATGGAGTCCTGCAGTGCTGGCTCAGGGAAGGGTTCCTGTAGCTGCAGTGTTTTAGGATTTTCCTTTCTCTCTCGTGGAGAATACAGATAAACTGTACTTTCTTAATCTCTGTGTTTTGTGTTAGAGGTGTACAAGCCATAACCAATAGGTCTTTGGGGGTGGATTGTCTTTGGCCAATAGACACTTGTTTATTACTGTGTATAAAAAGAACTTCTTGTAAATAAAACCTTCTTCTTCGCCATCTTGAAGCCTGTCTGCCTGACCTCTCTACCTGCTTCCACAAATCCCACCAACAACAGAAAAGCAAACCATAGGTTCCCAGGGAGCTGATGGAATTATGTGAGCAAAGAGTGTGAGATCAAACCCTCACTGCATGGAACAGCTTCATTTGTGTGGCTGCTTTGGGGGCAGCGAACACCACAGAGAGTCACGAGCTGCCCACGGAAACAGCCCAGCGTTTGCAGCCCCAGCAGGGAAAGCACCCAAAAAGCACAAGGAAAACGTGGCAGAGGAAATTAAAAATCAACCCAGAAGTCACCATAAAGCAAAGGATAAAAACAGATCTTCTACGGAACTGCAACGCGGCATCCTAAAAATTAACAGCACAGGGCTGGGTTGTGGAAGGCCGCAGCATCATGGAAAATTTCATGGACAAGTGCAAAAGAAGAGACAGAAAATCTTCCAAAAAACCACAATCACAAAACACCAATCTAAAGTAAAGATTCCAGAACTTGGAGAAGTCCAGGATACACTTGAAGTTCACAGGAGAAAAATATCCAGCAAGCAAAGGATCAGACAACAAAATTGTCACTGTTTGGAAAGCAGTAAATGAGGATTCTTTTTGCCATGAAATCTGTTTGCAAATGGGATTTTCTTTTTTTTGCTGCAGAAAACCCCCATATGGCTTTATTTATTAACATCATTAAAACAGCACAAATTTGCCATGTTGAAAAGCTGGAAATCTCACATCTGCCCTCAGGGCATGGCCCAAGTTTAATGCTTGTATTTTCCCAGCTTTGGGAATTTTACCATTAGTCTTGAAATACTTGGTGTTCTACAGGCCTGGGGTGAGGTGCTTACAGGACAGGCTTAGCTTTCATTCAAAACAAAAACGTTTTCAGATATCATGATTTCAGAGAAAACCCTGAAAGCAGAAACTCTAGAGAAACGAAATGCAAATACACCTCTCGTATTGAAAAAAAAAAAAAAAAAAAAAGTTCAAGCCTGTCTAATTTTGAGGAAACAAGAATGAGAGGGCACAGCAATAGCAGTGCTCATTTCTCACTCAATTCACATTTCTCCCTGTCCAATCTTAAAAAAGCCCATGTTTAAATTACAGAACCATTTAATGCATTCAGTCTTGGCCAGGAGGCTCAAGTCCTGCACAGAATACGAGCTGGTTTGAATTATTTTTTTTTTCCAAAGACAGATAGATGTGCGTAAATATTTCCTCACATCTGGATTTATCTGCTCTTAGACTTAACAGATCCAGTCAGAAGCTTGTCTTTGTGCAGGAGAACATGAAGCCATGGAAATGGAGGGGATAACAGAGTGTCAATAATTAAAATAAATAAATTAATTAAAATAATTAAAAAATTTTAAGTAAATGAAAAATAAAATAAATGCGTCTGAAAAATATTCATAACGCGTTTTCTAGGGTTAAAAAAACAAAAGCCCAAAGCCTATCAGATGATCTCTTTGAGGTGTTTCATATTAGCCTTGAAAGGCAGGAAATTGGTGGATTTGATATCGATGGGGAAGGGCGGAGAGAGGCCTATGAATAATGAATTTTTTTTTTTATATTCGTGTTCCTGATTCCAAAGGGGGAGCAGATTGCTTTGCCTCCCTCAAGATCAGCAGGGCCACAGAAATAAAAAAAGATAAGATGGACAGTGTTTTCTCATTATCTCACGGCAGAGCTTAATCCAAGGCTGGTTTTGCAGCCTGGAATTTGTGCAGATTTTGGAGCAGCGCTGAAATGAATTTCTGGAGGGTACAGAGTGGCAGGGACGGAAGGGAGGGAAGAATCACAGCATTCCAAAGCCACCACAGCGTGATTCGAGGAAATCCTTTCAAAGAAATCCCCAAAAATGGAAGAAATCAGCAGCAGATCCAATTTTCCTTGGGCTTTTCTGTGCAATAAAAGTGTTCTAATCTACACCAGGGCAAGGGAGAGAAGAGGAAGAACAATAAGCTGATTTACAAAAATGGAAGGAAACTGGCTGCTCATTAAAATAATAAAATAGATCCAGGACTGTAACTTTTAATGTCTTACCCAGATCACTTCACAAAACCCTTGGATGAAATAAGGATTCCATGGCACAAAACGATACCTTCTGTATTTGGGATGCTCTTAGAGACAGAATTGATAAAAATTAACCCAAATGTCATCAGGCATCGTGAAAATAGGAAGAGAGAAATTATTTTGCTGTTATATAAAACAGGAAATTCTGAAATGTCAGTTTTGAATCCAACTTCAGTTTTTCTCTTAAAGGAAACCCTCTATACACAGAACCTTATTTTACCTCTCCTTACTGAGAGAGAAATTCTTCTGGGTATCTTGACTTGCAGCAGATGAGGGTTTGGCTCTCAACAGTATTTGTTTTTCTAATGAAAATGGGATTTTTGAAGCATTTTCAAAGCCATGAAGAATACAATGTAAATGCCACACCCAAAGGTTGGCTTTAGATTTATGAACATCGAAGGAAAGAAACAAAAACAGAGTAAGAAACAAATATTTTGATGGCTTTTGTTAAATTGCTGTGAACAGTTTTCATTCTCACTTTCATTTCTCTTTTGTAGATTTTCCCCCTAAATGATTCTTTCCTCAGCAGACAAGCAAATCAACAAAGTAAAAATAATTCTGTGTGTATTTGGTTCCACTGCCTGAGCCAAGGCACTTGCAGAAAGTCAAACAGCAGCCAGAGAGAGGAAGAAAACTGAACATAAACCCACTAATTATTTAAAGAAGAGGAACACACCCGGAAAAAGCTTTTAAAAAAAAAAAAAAAAGTTGACTCTTTAAAATCTTGCTTAATAATAAGAATAGATGAAAGAAACGGATAAGGAATGGGTAAATCGATGAAGCTCAGTGAGTGCAGCACATTTCTCTTGGTGACTTTTACAGTTCAAGAGGCGAAGCTGCGTGCAGGGACGTGATGAGAACCCGTCACCAGAGGGTGAAAAAGTCCAGGCCAAAACAAAAAATCCACTTACGTGGTGTCTGGGGCTGGGGGCATTCCCCTCCTCAGGGTGGGGCGTTCCTCCATCCCCCCTGACTGACTGAAACAACAACGGGGTTCTGGTTGAGGGGCGCATCCAACACCAAATCCCACCGGAATCAAGGGCTGAGCTAAGGCTGCTCCTCCCAACACTGCAACGACTCCCTTTGGGAAATATCCCGGCTCCAGGGTCGCTGTGGGTTCTTTTCTGCAGGGTTGTCTCTTCCAAGCCAGCTTTCCCCTTAAGGCCTGACCAGGGATCATTTCAGCCACCAAACAAGACTCTGCTGCCAGAATTTTCTAGGAAAGAGCTTTTCCTTGCTTTTCCGAGCCAAATCTGTCCTACGAGACCGAGTGGGATTCTTCTCTATTTACCCATCCTAAATGCACGTGCTGTGAATAATTCAAGCCCACTCAGCTTTATAGGGATGATTTGATATTTTGTCATTAGCATCCATTTAATCCCGATTTTTGCTTTCCAGTTTATTCCTGCAGTCCCTACACATCTAGATAATAATTGGCTCCCACTCTTCCCAGCCTGGACAATCTGAGCAGAGCCTGAGGCTGCAGCACTGGAAGGTCACTCAGAGCAAACCTTGAACTCTGAAATATCTTTTTAAGGTAAAATCCCCTGTTTCCACCTAGATTTAAAAGTGAGAAAACCCTGTTTGACAAGCTGAGTAAATATTACCAGTTTTGTGAGAATTAGGTTAAGCTTAAGTTATAATCAGTGCTACAAAAGAGACAACAGGAATGTGCATTTTTTAATTAAGAATGTGTTGGAGGGTTCAATGTGTTTTCCTGGGTGCCACAGAAGCCACAGAGCTTAGCAGCAAAGCGTAAAATAAATTCCAGGATTTCAAAGTGCCCGAATTTAAATGTCATTTTTCATTGCAGAAGTTCAATGAAAACAATGAAAGGATGTGACTTTTGTTCTAAAGATAGAGCAGGCGGAATTGTGGTTTTCTGCAGCTCGTACGTTTGTGACTTTGAGCACAACAGCTTCAGCCTGATCCCAACAACGGTGTTACTGCAAGGATCTACTTCAGACCCCGGTTTTCCTACAAAACCACAGAAAATCTACGTGGCAGCAGCAGGAGAGAAAACTGAAGCACTCCATGACAATTCGTGGCTTTTGTGGGAAAATCCTGTCCCTGGAAGGCGCTGCTGCTGAGCCTGGTGCACGTTTGTGCTCGTGATGCTTTATGTGCGCGGGTGGCTGCAGAAATGGGGGGGAGGAAGCACAGTGGGGTCTGGGCTGGAGAGAAACCCAGTCCAGAGCACGTGAAGATGTGCTGTGATAACATCTCCTTTGCACTTCTATTTCAGCAAGTCCTTAAATGCTTTCAGAAAAAGAAGTTTCTGCTCTAACAGCGATCAGCGGAACCTTTTCCCCCTACAAACACCCCAAACCCAAAAAAAAAAATAGCCATGCTTTAGCCAACCTCTCTAATCCACCTCTTGTTTTTATTATGATTTTTTTAACCAAAAATAGCAGAGTAAAGACCTTGAGGTCTAGACAAAGCTGCCTCTTGCTGTCAGCGAGACGAGGACAAAACAATCCCAAGGATTTCTCTCCAGAGCACTGCTGACCTCTTATCCTTGCCTTTGCTCACTGGGGATTGCTGCTGGCCAAGGCCTCCCAAAAAGTTTTCTGCAACATTCAGGGTGGATTAGGATGTTTTTAAATGGAGGAGGGTGGGGACAGCCAATGCCCCACTACATTTTCACAAACAGTTGTGATAATATAAAATAATGATTCCTGATTCTAAATGCTATTTATTGCCCAGAAGTTTGTTGCTGTGGGGAAGTAGCAGCACAGACACTGCAGAAGATTTGGAAATGATCTTCCTCTGGGAAGCAGGATTAGATTCTGCTCTGTGCCTTTCCTTTTCCCATCTCACAGATCTTTTCAGCAGTGACTGCACTTTTTCCTTTCATGTTTCCCTGATGTACATAAACGGCCAAAACCAGCTGGGCCACCAAAAATACAACTCCCTGCAGCCAGTGCAGGACGGGACACAGCGCAGGGAGGTTCGGCAGTGCCGTGGCCAGCGGGAAATGGGTTTGGAGATGGATTTAGAGATGGGTGTGGGGGAGGCTCCTCCAGGAGCACCCCAGCAGGGGATGCTGTTTGTGCGGTGGAGCATCCTTGGTGTCACGACCCCTGGAGTTCCCTGGGCCACCTCGGTGGGGCAAAGGGCCAGCGGAGCGCTGGGGACGTTCCGGGAGGAGCCGCGAGAGGGAGATGCAGGACGGGGAATGCGCGGGGGGACGCGGGAAGCGGTCCCAGCCACGCATCACTGCATCCCTGAACATCCCTGAGCA